>VMKM01001639.1:0-124671 GCA_008360985.2 Macquaria ambigua | reverse complement strand
CTGTGCTCTCTGCACCACTGGAACATAACCACACTGTCTCTGTCTGTCTCTCTATTATACTCATGTTCATAACACACACACACACACACACACACACACTCCGAAAATGACCGGAGAGAAAATGACAACTGAGAGACAGCAGTGTTGACTGCTAAGCCTACATTTTGAGCATCTGTACCTGACAGCTGTCATGATTGTCAAGACAAAATCTTTTAGCGACAGTAGCACCCCACTCAGCAAATGCCTGGCCTGCCACCACAGTGATGCTGTGGTGCTAAAATAATCAATAGTATAATCTCTCACTTCAAACCTCACACTTTCAACCTAGCTAGATTAACCAATAACCATAAAGAGCAAAAAGTTTAATTCCTGCAAGGTGAGGTTTCATGTGAAGAGGGTAGCGGACCTAGCATTACCGCTAGCAAGCTAAATTGCTAGCATGTTTACACCAGCTAAACAAGCTATTATTACAATGTTATATAGACCATACTAGCTGTTGGTTTGAGTATGTTGTTTAAGGTGTTTTTATGTTACAATATATTTCATTAGAAATTGCTGGTTGAGTTGGTGGAAGTCTTTCGCTGGACGGCAGAACCGCACATTGAAGAATTTGAGGGACAATTCTGTGATAATAGGACTGTAATACAGAAAAGGTGTTAAAAATCTGATTAATTATAAGTTATGTTTGCATGAATATTCATGAGTGGTATATAGGCCTACTGTATTTTTGAGGGAGGTTGGCTTGCTACAAGTCTCATAATCGTTTTATTTGAACTGATTAGCCTACATTTGAATCACAGCTCTGCCAAAATTAGAGGTGAATGTTGCAGGCTAGTTAACTTTGCTGGTACCTTTGCTGTAGAGCTGTGCTAATATTTCAGGGACAGTTGCGTTGTGTGCTATTTCTTTGATAAACTTCTTGCAGTACAACTAGCAAGGCTACTGTAAAAACCAGCCTTCTGACGCCTTTGGCTAACTCCGTTAGCCACGTGGCCTTAGCTTGCCGCTCATAGCGGTCTGTCGAGAGTCTGTAGAGTGAAGTGAAACAAAGTTCTACTGTGATATTTCAAGCACAAGTTAGCAGCTAGCTACCCAGCCATTATCTAATCATTAACTGTAGATTGTGGACTTATATGCATGGCATACTTAAAATGACATTTTTTTTAAATATTAAACCTGCCTAACATAATTATCTTTCTACTGTACATGTAACTAGCCTTAGCAAAAGCCCTTTAGCAATTATCTCTTCGGGAAGTCAAAGTCACTGTTCAATACAACTGGTACTTCTAGTTCATATAAATAGGCTATGAATAGGAATAATCATGAATCACTTGGCCGAGTGAAGTGATTCCCTGTCATAAGGAGCTTGACTCTTTGTTCGTGGAGAGTGTTTGAATAGAGTCTGAACAGAGTTTGCGGTGAGTCACAGGGTCGGGCCGCTTACATTAGCTTTGATTCACCTCATCACAGTCGAACCAGACTGAAAACGCTGCCGGCTGCTTAGCTGTCGGTGAAAACAAGTCTGACACACATGCACACACTTTCTCTGCACACAACAAACACACTGGCTGGGCTGTCTCGCTCTCTGTCTCTCTCGCAAACTCTCTTTTGCTCGCTGGCTCTCACACATAGTCGACTCAAAGTTGCCTTCATTACAACAAACACTTTGCTCCTTGTTATCTCTCTATCACACACTATCCTCGAAGATACACACTAACTCTCTTTTCCTGTTTTCATCACTGTGTCTTTCTTCTGCATATGCAAACACAAATTTGCTCTCATCTGCAACAAATGCTGCTTCTATTCTTCTTATACATACAGACACACATAAATTCTTATTCCTGCCCAATTTCACACTGTATACACATATACACTAATGTTGAGGTGCACTATTTTGGCAATTAGCACACAAGAATTTTTTTTCATCTGCACGCTAGCATTTTTAAGTATATTTTATTTGTTTGCCACGTGAATGTCCTACATACTCAAAACACAGGAAGAATTTGTATGTAGTGTGTAAATGACAGCCTCCGTCTCCTTGTTGTTTTCTTGTACACTTGTATGCTGTCAGGCATACTAATGTTGTTTCCTTATTTCTGTCTAGTTTAGTTTGTGTTGTTTCTGCTGCTAGGGATCATATTAAAGAAACAACAAAAACATCTCCCGTTGTTACACATGGTGTAGGGATACCTAGCTATGTCTCCCATAAAATATGTATTTTTAGGATGATGAGGATGGAATTGTATGAGTTGTATGAATGCCTTTTCAACCTGTGCCTCTATCCACTGTCTTACAAAATCAGCACAAAAGTAGATCTTGTTTTGGCATTATTTTGTATGTATTCCTGTGAGTGTGTGTGTGTGTGTGTGTGTGTGTGTGTGTTGCCTGTCCATTTCTATCTCTTGGCACTGTGCGCTGTCATTTTGTCACCCTTCCACTGCTGGCAAGATAGAAAACTATTTTCTCTGGGGGTAGCGGGTGTGACCTCAACTATTTTAGGCTCTCAATCACCGGCAGAACAACAAGTTCAGTGTTTATCTGCATGTTAAGTAAGTGAGAGACTCACTAGGTTTCCATTTTTGTCATTGCATGCAGTACATTTAACACACTAAGGTACTCACAAGCTCCACAGAGAGACAAAGCCCTGTGGTGAGCATTTCTCTGCAGAAGATTAATGGTGGCAAAGATTTGTGTGTGTGTGTGTGTGTGTGTGTGTGTGTGTGTGTGTGTGTGTGTGTAGGTGTGTGTGTGTATGTGTGAAGATTTGCACGTCGTTGGCAATGGCCTGCAGTCATGCTTCACACACAGGCCATGCCTGCCCTGGCCATCACCAATCACAGTGACAGAGGGTGACGGACTGCCTGCTGACAAGTGGAATAGTCACACACACACACACACACACACACACACACACACCAGTCAGACTGAGTGATAACCACCACCACCTTAGATAGATAGATAGATAGATAGATAGATAGATAGATAGATAGATAGATAGATAGATAGATAGATAGATAGATAGATAGATAGATAGATAGATAGATAGATTTTCACTGTTACTCTGTATCCTACGAAAACCAGCAGACCACAGTATGCAAGCAGGACACCACTCATATTTGTTTTTCTAACAAATCTCACCTCTTGTTTTTGGCATTCATGACCGAGGCCATCATCTCTGTGCTCTGCTCACAATTCAGAACTTAGAGGAAGCTGCTGTCAGGTGTAGAAAAGTTGACCTTTCAAGAAGGAGCAGCCGTCTTTTATGATTCATTCTTGAAATTCTAGTTCGGATCCTTAATGGGTTTCATCTGTCCTAAGGGCATGAAACTTGCTCAACCTGTCGACATTTTGGGACCCAATTTAAGAATAGTGTTGCTTGACCAGTTTGAGTTTTTCTAATAAGCCACCCAAATGGTGTTTTTTTTCTCAACCTATACTGCCTTACAAGAGAGCAATAACTACAGAATTGCATTTACCTCTGTTTGTTGTTCTTGCGTGTTACATGTTTTTTTTCTTCCAAAATTACACATATCTATGGCATAATCATTTATTATGTTTTAATAGATGTCAAAAAGTCTTAACTCTATTTTGACCAACTAAGTAGTTATTGCACTTTGGCTTTGTAGGACAGTATAGAGCACCACATTGACATGAAAATGAAAACACAAAACTAATGAGAATTTTAAATGGCAACGGCATTATGTTCATCATTTCTTCCCCTCTCTTTAACACAACTGTATCCCTTTCTCTCTCCATCTCTGTCTATCCATCCATTCACCTCTCTTCTCCTCAGTTTGAAATAACTTGTCTCTCCTCTGATGTTTTTCATTTGCATATAACCTCAGTCCTCTGGTTCCACAGCGCACACACTTATATACTAATAGATGACAGGCTTTGATATGTTCTGCCACAGTCCTTCGTTTCTCCGCCTTTCTTTTCTGTTCCCTTAACGAGGGGGGGGGTTTCAGAGCGAGACCCTCTCGCTAAGACACGGAGAGAGATTTCAGAGAAAGAGGTCGAAGGGGACACTCATCTGTAGAGAGGCTGAGATGCTTAAAATGCTGGTTGTGTAAATGCCTCTTAACGGCTCAGGAATAAGGATGAAGGTGGGGTGGCCTTGTGTGCAAATGTGTGTGTGTGTGTGTGTGTGTGTGTGTGTGTGTGTGTGTGTGTGTGTGTGTGTGTGTGTGTGTGTGTGTGTGTGTGTGTGTGTGTGTGTGTGTGAAGAAATGCAAATGAGATATGTGCAAGCCAGGTATGTCACTGATGTCAAGTGGAGTTTTTGACTGTGTAAACTACAGACATGAGGTTAGGTCTCTGTGTTTATTGTTTACCTGAAACATGTACATTCCTGTTTTGTATTCATCCTTACAGTTAATGATGTAAAGTAATTCATCTGTAGTCATACTGTCAAACATAGAGCACATAATGTACCACACTTGCCACTTGTCTTACATTTGGTATTGTAATTTCAAAGGTATAATTGTGAGCTAATTCTATTCTGTGCACATCAACCCACCCACGCAAAAGTGAAATCACAGTGACTGAGCTTTACTGCTGAGAGCTAAAATCAAATCATCCTTCTATCCTCCCTGTTCCTGTGTCTGAATACCAGTGCATGCTCCAGGCACAAAGTATACAGGATTCCTCTGAGAGGCTTAAACACACACACACACGGCATGATTTAAAACTGGAAACAGTTTTAATTATTGTAGCATCCTGTTAGGAAGTTGTTATTACCATTTAGGAAAGTTAGTCAGCACCATGCATCAAAAAAGGTATTAAATCTGTAAGTGTTGTTCGCTGCCCAACAAAAGTGTTCTATCTAGTACTTCTTTATTTTGGTGTAGGTTATGGCTAACGATAGCTTGTGTATTGTTCAGAATGAAGTTGCTGTGAAATACATACATATGCCAACAGCAACAAAACCTTTATATACAATCGGCTTATCATCAGCCAGTCATTTACTTTGGCTCTTTGGTCTTGGCAGTTAGCGTACAGTGTGAATTTATTAGCTGGAAACAGCTGACCACTGTTTTATATGGAGTCAAGGATTGGTGAGAGCCATTATGATTCAACCAAATGACCAAAATAATGAACTGAAACCAACCGAATGCCACAAATAGCTGAAGAGTTGTGTGTTGATTTTCAGTGGGATTATCAAAACGGCAAAAATTATACTAAATGGTGCATGGACATGGCTCTTTATTGGAACCTGACTGCACTGATGAAAGATGATAGAAGTTAGTCTAGAGAATAATGCACTGGGATGCAGAAGGAGATGCTGAGTTAAGAACGTCGAAATTGGACAATTCTGCAAAACCCCAGAATATGTTCAGTATCGATGTCCAATGCCAACGTTTTTGCTTGCTCTTGCTCATTTAAGATATTGGTTATGGCAAATAAACTATGGTTTAGGTTAGGCAACTAAAACACTTGGTCAAAGTTAGAAAAAGATCGTGGTTACAGCTAATAAAAAGACAAACATAATTGCAGGTCTGCAATGGGACGCAAACTGCGGTCTTCTGCATGAAAGTTATTTGCTACATGCCCAGTCACCACCTCGACTTCCACACCCTCACTTTCCACCTCACTACATAAAGGGCATACTACTTCCTGCATTGACAATGAACGTTGCCATTGGACGTAAATCGTGAGGTGCGGAATCATCCAATATGGACATATTTCCTAATGATACTGGGATGGGATAGCGGCAGCAGAGTCCATTTTGCTGCAATCATGCAGTATGTTGCTAGTGAGCCACCACTTGGATGAAGAAGCTGCACTTGTACATGGTTTCTTTCCCAGAAGGGAGAGTTTGGAAGATACATCATGTGGTAGCTGGGAGGGAAGGGTTGATCCTCCCTCCATGCCTCTTTTGCACAAGCCTTGTGGTGAAATAAAATGAACCAGAGGAACACAGGACCTTTGAAGTGGTGTTGAGCAGAATACAGCCTCTAACCACGGAGCCACCAAACGGCCCAGCCCTGGCAGCGTGGCATAGCACAATGACATTTCCATATGATGTCTGCTCCTAATAGGCAAATATATGTTTGGGCTCTTTGGAGCTTGCAGTGCAGAGACGTGGAAAACGTGTTTTGAATACAGACTTAGATTTGTGCTGAGAGGTGAAACGAAGAAACTGAAAGTGAGAGAAAGTGTGTAATTGGGGTTGGTTTTGACAAGGGGTTAGAGTCAGAAAAAAGAAAAAGAATGTAAAAACATGACAATAATAATAAGTATCAGGGTTTTGTGAACATCATTCCAACACAAAGATTTCTGAGTTGTTTACCTCCTCTCCTCTTGCTGGTTTGCATGCTATTGTCTTCTGTACATGCCTCTGTTTCAGCAGCTCATTAACCAAAAGTGTTTTTGTGTTTCAGGAGGAAGAGATGCCAGAGGTCGAGATAGACATAGATGACCTGTTGGAGGTCAACAGTGATGATGAGAGAGCCAGCAAACTGCAGGTAATCCCCTGTGACTGTGTGTGTGCCTGTCTTTGTACCTACACATCTATTTTTAGCAAACCCCATTGTGATATACTGTACATGGATCAATGTATAGGTACCCACTTTCACACAGTGTACATACTTCAGTCAGTGCCTGTATTGTGTTGTTCCCTTCAGCTGTTCCCTTACACAACCAACATTTTGCTACCATTCAGTTTGACCCTAGCTGTACTGAAAATATCCTTAAGTGACATCATGTTGTTGTCTACATTTAGACACAATAGCCATACACCAACCACTGACAAAACAGACCAAAGGATGTTGAAGTGTACATTAATTTTACATTTTATCTTAGCGAATAAAAAATAAATGTCTGGAAACGTCTAATCCCTCAACAACTCCCTCCGTCTTCCCTTTTTACACAGGAATCATTAACAGACTGCTACAAACCAACAGAGGTGAGTATGTTTAGTGTGTCTCGCATCTATCCATACAGTAAAATGCTTAATATCAATGACTAAGCAGCTTGTGTGTAGACGGACATTATTGATGCTCCCATGCACTGTTCAATTTGCAGTGTATAGAGCACTGTATGATGAAGCATCATGTCCCAGATGTGTATGTGTGTGGTTAATTAATGTCTGGTGACACTCACACACATTGATTTTCTCTTTCCACTGTCATCCTGACCTAAATACAACAAAGGGTTAAAAGGATCAGAAGCTACACACACATAGACACACGGACACAAAAGAAGCTGTTTGACACTGTTAGCAAAATAACAATATGTACGCACACGCAACATTTGTTTACTAGTTAAGGGATTTGGTTATGGTTGGTATGTGTTTGTGAGTGTGTGAAGGGGTGTGTGTGTGGGTGTATGTGCGCGTAGAAGTGTTAAGTGTTTGGGTTCGGCTGAAGTAGGGTTAAGCTATTTTGGTCATTAAAGGTAGTACAGACCAATCACATTACCTCTACATACGGCCTGGACTCCTCATCTGTCACCTGTGAGTGTGTGTGTGTGTGGCATTAGGTCAGCTTTTGACAACCAGGTTGACAGCCACTGATACGTGTCACACACACACACACACACACACACGTTGTAATCCCTTGAGAATGGAGTAGCACAGATGCCATTTTGAACACAATCCCACAAAGAAGGCGTCAGCTGGGGATAAACAGTGAAAGACAGAAGCAGTGGAGAGAAAAGGTGAATGCGACAAAAGGTAGGGAGTGATGGAGGGAGGATGAAAGAAAGAATGAGGGCACTGTTAGAAAAAGGTACACTGGGAAAATAACATGAGATGAAGGGAAGGAAGTATGGAATAGAAGCTATTACAAAGAGATAGGAAGAGATGAATGCAGAGGTAAAGACAGCTAGAGGGAGGGAGACAGGCAAGAGTATAGGGGAGAGAGGAGGAGAGGTACAGGGGAAGATAGAGGAGGGGGAGGCATCAGTAATTAGGTCATGAGTGTCACCCCTGATATAATGAGAGGGATTATATTCCAACATATTCTCCACCCCAGTTGCACTATAGTGGACCTCTATACCTCTTGCTTAAACCCACGATGTGGGTTCTCTTTGTCCTCCTTCCTTACTGATTTATCCTTTTCATAAAGCAGTATTTCATCATTGTCATTTAAAGTGCAATACCACATAATTGGAGTTTGTTCCACCTTGTTTGTTTTCCATCCCTTTAGTATTACTTCTAACCTTTTTTTTCTTCATGCATTCGACACAAATCACTATATTTCAGCTTTGTTCAATATCCTGGGCTCCTTCTCTCCCATACAATTACCATAAAAAAAAATCTCATCTTATTTATTTGGTTGTCTATCACCATGAAAAGCAGACAGTCACGTTTTGTAATGCTGTATTAGATGCCAATATTAGATGTTAAAACTAACTGCCGCTTGACATTGTGTGAAAAACACTTTCTTGA
Source organism: Macquaria ambigua (assembly GCA_008360985.2). NCBI lineage: Eukaryota > Metazoa > Chordata > Actinopteri > Centrarchiformes > Percichthyidae > Macquaria > Macquaria ambigua. Next base: position 116,279 of record VMKM01001639.1, on the reverse strand, counting down.
CGAGAGTTAGATGAGAAGATCAATACCACTCATGTCTGTATGCTAAATTTGAAGCTAAAACCAGAAGCTGATTAGCTTAGCTTAGCATAAAGACTGGAAACCCAGGGAAACAGTTTGGTTTTGTCTGCAGGTAACAAAATCCTCCTGCCAGAGCCTCTAAGCTCACAAATAAACAGCGGTAATGCTAGGTCCGCTACCCTCTTCACATGAAACCTCACCTTGCAGAAATTAAACTTTTTGCTCTTTATGGTTATTGGTTAATCTAGCTAGGTTGAAAGTGTGAGGTTTGAAGTGAGAGATTATACTCATGACAGCTGTCAGGTACAGATGCTCAAAATGTAGGCTTAGCAGTCAACACTGCTGTCTCTCAGTTGTCATTTTCTCTCCGGTCATTTTCGGAGTGTGTGTGTGTGTGTGTGTGTGTGTGTGTGTGTGTGTGTTAATCTGTATGTCTAACTCTCTTCTCTCGTCTCCCTACAGGACTTTGTCCGTGAGTTGCTGGGCAGGATAAGGGGAATGAGAAAACTCAGTGCGCCAACTAAGAAGGGCCTATAATGGCTGTAATGTCAACCATCAACCACTACATCATCTCAGCTCCACCTGCTTAAACCCACTCAACATGGACTGTCATCACAAAGAATAACTTATCTAAACATAACAGCATTAGTAAATATTCTGCAACCTGCAAACATACACCACGAACTCCATGCATATAGCACTAGTCTTTCATTTCACGATCACATAGAATAACAAGTGTATTATAATATTTGACTGTTGAAAGGTACTTAAGCAAAACAGAGCCAACATGGTTCAATAGCATACAGCCACAATAAAAACGTCAAGCCCTGGAACGTGCCAGAACTGCAACTGTGCTTTAACATGAACACCACCTAATTCCACATTTCAGAGCCATGTTACAAGCTGACGCTGTAATCCCAACAGCCATACTGACAAAAACACAAACAAATCTCAAAAGGGGAGGTGGTAAAAACATGTTTGTACTGCAGTAGGTGTGAAATTAGCTGTAGCACTATGTAAACACAGTGCTTCATGATTTTGTCATTTTTTTTACTGAGGTGTTTTGCTGTTACTTCTTTTAAAAAATGTACTGTATGTTGCCATTTATTGTTCATGTGATTGAAATGTGGTCTTTAACAGTTTGTTGTCCTACTTTAAAGTCGACCTCATTATCCTTACTCCGTCAGTGCTTGCAAATATAAGGGAGCTCTGTAGTTTTATTTTAAGCACAAGGCGTTAATACATCAATTCTGACCTTTTGTGATATGTAAACTCTGGGAAGAGTGGGGACATTTTAGCAAACAAGGCTAAAATAGTGGGAAGATTGTTTTGTGTTTTACCCACTGTTCTATTACATTTTTCATCACAGCAAGGCATGATGGGTGTTGCAGTTCTCTGCATGAGACTGTAAAACCTGTATGATTGGCAGCCTTTCACTTTTCACGTTACGCGGTGTTGTTCATTGCTCTCCCTCATGAAAATACATATCAGTTGGTCGTTTAGGTTTAAGCACAAAGCCCAAACATTGTAGTTGTTTCTCACACTCCGGTTCACTTACCTCTCCTAACTTGCCTTTCTAATAGTGGTTGATGTTGCCTTTAAGGATATTCAGGATCAGTCCACCTTTTTCTCAGCACTGAACCTTAACTACTGACAACCTAAAGGCAAATACGGTCGAGTCAGAACCTGAGGACAACTTGAAACTTTGACACTTAAACCTGTCAGGTCCTGTAAGGGAAGGTGTGCCAAAACTGGGAGTATTACATCCTAAATGTCATACGTCATGGAGGCTTTAGTGCGACACAGCATTTCCACAGAGATTGTTTGTTAAGTTTGTGAAACTTCTTCGGGTGGGCGCAGAATTTTAAGATGTTTAAAACTTTTCCAGGTTGCAGAAAATATGTATGTAATTGCATAACCCCAGGTTTAAGAGGCGGATTTAGTTATTTATTGTTATTAATGACCTTCTGTGCACCCACACACTCAAAAACCTGTAAGCTCTGGTACAATCATGACTCTTATTAGGGGGTTGGGCCCAGTTTCACTTCCGAGCAGTCACTCGTGAACCAACCGGAATGGAGCAGACCTAAACCTGCCATGTGATATATACCCTCAGTTGCCAAAGACAAAAGCAGGGCAATGTTTGATTTTAACACAACACTTGCAAAGCACCCGTCTTGCATGCTAACAACAGAGAAAACCACTGGTAAAGAGTATAGATATTATGAACTTATAATCAAGCAAAAAATACTTTTTTGACTTAGCTGCCATGTCTGACTTTGTAGAACTTTTTTTTGTTGAAACAACGTGACTGTCACGTTGGAGAGAATCCAGGAAAAAATTTAAAATGGTGCTGTTTTTGATGTTCTTCCCAAGTTTTGGTCGTATAAGACGCATTTTCACCGTCGTCTGATGCCAGAGAAATGCGTCTGCAAGAAATGTGTCTGTCTTTATTGATGGGGTGCATACAGTCTAAAGTGGCGTCCTCTTTGCATTTCTTTTCCTCAATCTGAACTGGGCTGGATGGGTGTCACCACACTCAGCTAGCAATGGTTGATTTGTTTGAAAAAGATTATATGTTTTCCGGATCAGTGAATTGGAAGGAAAAGTAGAAGCAGAAGCCATTATAGGTAACTGAGATGCATCCAGGATTCATGTCGAGGTACTCCATAGGATTTTCTCTGTCAAGAAACAGTTCAGGGGCAATAGGCTGATATTTTATAATTTATGGGATTTCATGTGAAGAGTATTTTGGAAGTGTCCATACTAGAAAGCTTTACATTTGCATGTATTTTTAAAGTCGCATGTTGAGGGGAACATTTTGTTGGCCCAAAGGTTTTTATTTCACCAAGTAAAACACTTTCCTTTTTATACCTTTATTATTATTATTATTATTATTATTATTATTATTATTATTATTATTATTAAGACTAAAATATTCAGTTTTTCAGCTGCAGTTTTGTTTTTCTGTACATCCACAATAAGCGTTCTTGTTTTTAAAATGTAATGTGGTGTGTGGTTTGTTTTTGCTGATAATAAAAATGCAGAAGGACTGTACTGTTTAAACAGTGTGTATTGTTTATTTTTTTATGGATAAAGAATGTCTCTTTGTGCTTTATTTAAAGCAACAGTTTGACATTTTTTAGGAATATGCTTATTTGCTTTTTTGCAGATGACATAGATGAGAAGAGCGATACCACTCTCGTGTCTGCCTTGTACGACCAAGTTACAGTCAGCAGCCGGTTAACTTAGCCTAGCATAAAGACTGGAAATCGGGAAACAGCTAGCCTGGCTCCGTCCAAAGGTAACAACCACCACTAGCAACTCTAAAGCTCACTAATTAACATGTTATATCTTATTTGTGTAAAAGTGAAAAGAGACAAGTTTCTGTTTTCCGGTTTCCAGTCTTTATGCTAAGCTAAGCTAACCGGCTGCTGGCTAGCTGTATTTACAGGACTGATATGAAAGAAGTATTGATCATCTTATCTAATTCTCGACAAGAAAGTGTTTCCCTACATGTCAAAATATTCCTGGTGAGTGTTTGTGTCTTTATAGGTGCATTTGTGTGGTTATGCCATTATTCAGTTGTGTTGAGATTTGTGTGTGTGTGTGTGTGTGTGTGTGTGTGTGTGTGTGTGTGTGTGTTTCTGCACAAGCATCGTGGTGGCCAATGTGCTCCTTCTCAGTGCCGCACAGTGTGGCAGTAGTTTAGTAGGACAGTCCTGTGTGCTGTCTGATTCTGTAAAGAGCTCATCAGGGTATGACATTATTGCTCAATGCACGCATGAGTAGTCTTTCTCTGCAGCATGTCTAGCCCCATATGGACTAGCCTACTGGCCTACTGTACACTGTTGCTAGGTAGAAAATGTTCTTGAAGACAGATCTAAGACTGTTGTGAGGGTGCTAAGAAAGAATAACCACAATGAAACTTAAAGTTGCATGATCATTGATCTGTGAGGGAACAAGTTAACCTCACAGCAAATCAAAGCTCATATACTTTTATTTCCAAAAGGAAGTCATGTGGAAGAATATAGGCCAGTTCACAGAGGAGACAGACAGAGAGAACAAGCCACAGCTTTTATTCCTGCATAGAACGTGATAATGAATGTCTTCTGATTCACTAACACACATTCCCAAACAGCCTTGTGGATTTCACTGCAGGGAACAGAATTGCATGCACACACTGCTGCTGCGTGTTGGGAGGAAGAGAAAGCCAAAGCGGTGCCAGTGCGGCGACTGTGCGGTGCAACAAGGCTGCGTGTGCCTTTAAATTCCATGACCCACTTTTCACAGCTGGGCCTGGCTGGCAGGGAGCGCTCGTGCACGCAGCCTTGAATAATTGGGACTGCAAGGTGAATGTGAGGAGAATAGTTAAGGACGGGAGCTCCCCCCCCAACAGCCAGCGTTGCCTGGTTCAGTCAGCTGGCTGCACACCAGCGAATCTCACACCAGCACTGTCCTCGAGTCGCTGTCGGTCATGGTGTTTCAGAATATTAAAACTGATGTGAATGGAGACGGTTGTTTGACAGAACAGAAACTGTACGGATGTATGAAATGAAATGAGACTGGCAAGAGCGAGGAAGTGCCATTTTTATGAGCTGTTATCAGTTTATACTGTCAAAGCCACTGTATGTTTTCAAGGAACACAACAAGCAATACATCATATCTCCGTATGTGAAACAGCCCAGCAGACCCCACTGTAAATTTGATGTCTTCCCATCCCCCTCTTCATTTTTCCATTCTCTCCCTTGATCCTATATGTTCCTCTCCACCCCCTTACTCTCTTCTTCTACTTCACTCTCTCCCTTGCGGATGCAGTGATCCATCATGCCAATACTTCAGAGAGACAGAAAGAGAGAGTGGGGGGTCAGATTGAGAATAGAAAAAGACAGACAGATACTGTATATGACCAGGGCGGTAAAGAGGGAGATGAGAGATAGGGTGACACTTGAAGCATTCCCACCCCCCTGGTTCCCTTCAGCTGGGAGATAGATCCCATCTCGTCTCCACTGCTGTGGAACCCAAATGCAGCATCAGACAAATGCTGGGGCGACGTGTCACGCTGTTGTAGCCTGCTCATTCATTCACATGACAGGCAATTCAGCCATACAGCATCACTTATTACCCAGACAGAGAGGAAGAGAAGAGGGGGTGATGTTTTCTTCTGTCACCTCCATGACACAGAGCTGTATTTAACCTGCACACTAGACCTGCTGCATTGTGGGTAAAGACTACTCTCTCCCTACCAGCCCCTTTGTAATCTGCAAGTGATCTAGTATGACAGGAACATTATTAGAACCAAAGTGCATTGCTAAGAGGGCCAGAAGAAGTTACCACAAATTCAGTAATTTCCAGCACCCTTAATGAATATTTTATTCTACTCCAACCTTAAGTACAGCCAAATCCCTGGGAACAACCTCCTTTCTTGACTGTATAAATACTATATAACAAATATGCACACGTTCCACTTAAACAGCTTGCGTTGTGTGTGTGTGTGTGTGTGTGTGTGTGTGTGTGTGGGGCCAAATCTGCAGCGCATCTCGTGGGAAATCTATTTAATTTCTTAACACTGAGCCCATTCTATTTTCCAGCACTCCAGACATAAATGTTACAACTCTTGCTCTTCAAGCATAAAAAGACGTAGGCGTGTACAACATCACACAGACTTTGTTGCCAACATTGACCATTTCTACAATCACTAGTGCCACTACAGCTGGAGGCGAACACACACAGCAGGTTTGGCTGAATAAGTGGGAATTGCTTTAGTGCAGCAGTTTTAGTAAGATCAAGTTCAAAGCCTTTATACTAATATTTACCTCAGTAATTATTGTCGTCACTAGTAGTAGATGATGGGATGGACAAAGGAAGAGGGTGTTTATTGTGTAGTGTGCAGTGGCAGAGGAAGTACTTAGATCCTTTACTTAAGTATATGCACCAGTACAGCAATGTAAAAATATTCCATTATAAGTAAAAGTCCTACATTTAAAATCCTGCTTATGTAAGAGTACACAAGTATTATGTACTTTACTACTGGTATGAAAGCACTAGTACTAGTATGAAAGTCAAAGTATTTGTTCTGCAGAAAAATAGCCCCTGTGACTGATACATTACATTATTAGATTGCCAGTACTGATGCATCAATGCATACGTAGCAAAATACAGCTGTAGCTGGTCGAGGTGGAGCTAGTTTTAATGACTTTAGATACAGTTAGGTATTTTAGTCCAGTAGTTCTCAACTTAGGGGTCAGACTCCCTTCAAAAGGGTCACAACCTTACAAGAGCAAAATGTACAATATTTCACTCTGAAATGTAGTGGAGGAGAGGTATAAAGTAGTATACTCAAGTCAAGTACAAGTACCTCCAGATTGTACTTAGTTACATTGCACCCCGATGTGCTAATCAGTTTGAGTAATTAATGAAACATTATGATCCACAATCAAGTATGTATTTTCAGGAAAAAAACAAACGACCTACTCTCCTTTGTGGGGTTATTATACACTTTAGTTGTACATTTATAATAACATAGCCACTAGATAAATTCTTAGAAGCCAAACATTATTAGAGACAGCATTAGTGCTCAGTAGTGTATATTCTGCCATCCCAGATCATTAGAACAGACAGGTAGGGGGGATGCATAGAGAGCCTAGATGTATTTAAAGTTTTATAGTTCAGCCGCGCACTAAGCCTACCCAACACAATACATGCCTGGATGTCAGACAGTAAACATTGCTGTTATAAACACTGTGTAGACAATACCACTGCGACCACCGGAGGGATTAATTGCAGGGATTTAGAATTAATAGCACTATTTACTTGGGTCACATAGCCATATGTCTGCTGGCCTGTTTGTGTATGAACTACTTGTTTTTGAGGTTTGTTTTCTCTGTTGTCATTGGCCCTTTCTGTGCATACCCAGAGGGAAGAGATTGGTCAGCTGTAAAGGGTCTCATACAGATACAACATGCAGTGTACAGCTGAGTGTCTGAGTGTCTGAGTGTGTGTGAGTGTGTGTGTGTGTGTGTGTGTGTGTGTGTGTGTGTGTGTGTGTGTGAGCTCAAGGCACGGTAAGTCTATTTAGACAACATGGTGGGAGTCCTGCTGGGGGATCTGTCTATCTGCAGGGGGTGAGTTCAGATCATTCTCCATTATACCATCTGTTTCTAGTGAATTATGTAGAGACAGAAATAATTAAAGAGGCTATTACTATCATGCTACCAAAACAACGCAAACATGCTTAGTGCCCTTACAAGAGTACAAAAAAACAACAGAAATGTGTAACAGGAGAGAAACAGGATTTTGTCTTATTTGATCCATACATAAAGATGTCCTCTCATAAAGATCTTGTCTCAAACAAAAAAAGAAAAGAAAAAAGAGTGACCTATATTTCCTCATAATAACAATGACCAATAAACCACAGAATGATACACCTGGGCAGGTTAAAGCAGCATTAATACTCTGATTTGCTGGTTTCCTTTGTTTTATAAACATGATGAGGAAAAATGAACAGTGAGGCTAAGGAAACTGGTCTCAGTTGTCAAATCAATGACACGAGTGATTTGTTGCTATGGAGAGATGGTCGTGTCTGTCTGCTGCTTAGAAGGTAATATGAGGATAAAGAGACGGGGCGACAGAGACAAAGAGGCACATGGAGTCAGTCTTAAAGGAAAAGTGATAAGATAAAGGAACACAAGTCCAGGTTACAGTATAGACTGAACTGTGTGGTGCAATCATGGCAATAACAGGTAATCATCTGCTTTCATCTCGACTATGAAAATGCAGCGCTGTTACAGTACGTGGGCTGCTAGATAACAGCAGTTAAACCTGTACAGTCATGTTCCTCATTATTTATTGCCAGAGTACACTGCCAGAGTGATTTCACCATCATGAAAACATCTGCAAAACTGAATGAATGAAAACTCAAGCATATGAGACACTATATGCAAGAACAATGTGCAGCTAAGCTGTGAATATCCATTGCTACAGTGATATCACCACTACACTGATGTCTGTTTACATGATGATATGAGCGTTTTGTAGGTGACGATGTGTTACTATCGTCAACACAACGGCTTGTCTCTGCAAGCTGGTTTGAAATGCATCCTATGCATTGTTTACCTCATTATCGCCTAGATTTGTTCAGCACCACATAATTAGCTGCTATGCTGCCTTCAATTGCTGTTAGAAATATTGCAAATTACAGGTGCATTACAGAGCATGCTTTAATGACCTGGTACAGAATGGAAATACAAATGGAAAGTTTAATTTTATGAGACACTCAAGATTCAAAGATGTGGCGTTCACTTTCACAAAACAGATTTTTTTTATTATAGTTTCTGATGGTGATAATAACAATAATGATATTAATTATTTCCCACATTCTCCTCTAAATCAAAAGCAGCTTGAGTTGAAGATATCGCCCTTATCATAGACTTTAAAGGCCCTAACAATACATTTTCTCAATCAGCTTCTTACTATGAGCGATGAACACTATTTTTTTTGCCAAAGCTAGAATAATTTTGTGCCCAAATCAGGATTTAGGAATTTCAAAATCTGATGACAGTTGTGGAGCGGTCTGCTCATGTTGCCAGAAACTGTCTATCAAATCTGATCAAACCACAACTACAGAGTCCTAATGAAGCAGATTGGCTTGAGTTTTTGAACGTTAAACTCTTGAATAAAACCATTAAATAATGTTAAACCAGCCTGCTTAATCTAGAAATGTATGACCTCCACCCTGATGTTCGCTGGCCCGTGCTCTGGGTCCTGTGCCAGCGCACACACATACACATAGGCACCCAAATTAATCCAAATAAATCAGTGAGGATCAAAGAGGCCGCTTGTCCTCAAAATCAATCAGTTCCTCGATCTGCTTATTCCCCAGCAGCCCACCCCCAGCCTTAGTTGATCTTCCATGAAGAGCCCTGAGCGTTAATCAACTGAGGATAAGCATCCCAAAGTGGAAAGTGGACATCCATTCTCTTCAAATCTTGCACACATTTAGGTCAAGCAAACACACAAAATCTTTCTGTGTCTTTCCTCACTTCAGTTCAGCAGGTAAATACTCCATGCCACGTGGAGACTCAGCGTGTATATTCTTTTCATGGTGTTGGTTTATTCCTGTGTAGGGAGAATCTCAAGATCCCTCTCCCTTGGGAACCAATTACAGACAGTTCATGGAGGCTTTCATCATGCACATGTGAACACAGTCAAACACACATGACCCTGAACGGCACCCCAGGCTTAACCACCGCCTACTGACTTAACCCTGTACCTCGTGACTAACCTTCTCGGCTTCTGACACAAGCAGCAAATAAAAATCAAGCACAAAGACAAAAACAGACACTGAACACTACAGTGGAGGAGCAGGGGGTGGCTTTGTCTGGAGGGGTTTTGTCTGAAAAATAAGTAGGGGGATGAGAGGCTTGGGTTAAACCTTCAACAAGGGGGCTGAATAAGTAAAGTTCCCTGTTTGCGATCCGCATTTTCCCATTCTTTCTATCTCTAGACACCACAGAGGTGCCCAGATGTGTGTGTTTGTCTCTCTGTCAGTGTGTGAGTCTGACCTACAGGCCAATATCTCCTCCCTCCACCTCCTCCATCAGAGGAATTGCCAAACAGCTGGTTGCCATGGTTGCAGTTTTCTGTGCACCAATCAGTAGCCATTTTACTGGGGGTCCAGAGGGGGGTAAGCCTGCACAGTCTGGCAAATAGCAGCGATATGAGCGGAGATTAGCATACATTCAGCCAGGAACAGTAAATCCTTGCTCAAATATCACTGGGTTAGTTGAAGTAACAGTGGTCTGTTTTATTTTTGTCTCACGTCTCATTTTGTCTAATTGAATTTCTTCTTTGTTGAAGGCTGACTGTGAGGTGAAATGCCCTTTATGGATTTCTTTGCACTGTGTTATTCATTGACATGTCTGGCTAACACCAGATTTTGGCGTTTGGTGAACTGATTACTTTGTGGTAATGTGACATAATGGGTACATCAAAGCTACTGATCTTTATGCATAAATATTCTGGGCATTAAACAATACTTCATGAATTTTTAATAGTTCTGCAATCAGCTGAATCTTGTGATTTAAACACCTTATTGATGCATCAATGAAACCTAATGAGGGAGGTACTGAACCCCCATAAAGGGATTGAGTGTAGTTTTGATGAGTCAAATATTTTTAATGTAAAAGGAGGGCTCCCTCTGCTGGTCATATCAGACAATACCAATATATTCAACATGAATGGTTTGAGATTTTTGGGTTCAAAACCTCTGGCTATTAATATAAATGTGTTCTATAATCGCTGTCCAGTGAAAACCAAGTATCTCCTAATTTGGTGATTTTGAATTTTTCATACAAACTGAAGGACTAAGTTCTCATTTTGTTTTTTAAAAATCTCCTACTTGTTAAGCTAAAGAATGCTTTAAAAAACCCATTGGATTACCAGAAAAATGCATTGTCACTAAACTTAAAACGGGGCTGTTTTTCTCAGGAGAGTGACAAATTTACATACACATTACATGCACCTACACCCACAGCCCACACAGGTGTTGTCACTTATATTGTCTGATTAGACTGTGTTTGACTGACGGCTCCCTCGCTTTCATGTTCACATTGTTGCACCTGCTGGACGGGACTATTTACACGGATATTACAGGCCCTTTTCATGGAAGACATTTTGACATGTCTCAGTAGGAAAAGCACAGGTGTAAATAATAAAATTAAAGATGGAGGAATTCCATTAAGCTGCTTCAGTTTCAGGGTCCTAGTGGCTCACTGTTACGGCTCACTGGGACACTTTAATAGTACTGAGCCATCATTACTGTTATTAGTAACACCTGTGCTTTTTTTTACTATGACAAGTCAACATGTCACCTGTGTGGGTGTGCAGGGCCTTTAAGTAAATAATGTTTACATTTAAATTTCTGGCTTGAGATAATTCCCTTTTAATCCCTACCTGTTCTGACATCCAGGGTATTTTGAGTCTGCAAAATGTTAATTTTCTTTGCTTATATGAAGTAAGAAAAGGGAGGAGAATATGAACGACTGCTTAAATAGCTGTTTTATGGTGAACACCAGCTATTATAGTCTAAAAATGTGCATATAGACAAGGAACATTTGGTCTTTTGTGTTATTTTTCTTTTTTTAGATGTAATTTGCATCCAGTAAATCATTTGAACTGAAAAAAAACACAATGTTTTCAACTTTTATTATTGTAAATCTCATATGTTAAAGAATATGTTTGGTTTCCGATTATTACTATATGTATGTTTAACTAAACTTGCACAGACACCACACTATTGGTTAAAAGGCCATAGCAATGATTTCACTATATTGACATACCCTGACTGCCAGTAGATGTCAGCATTATACTGTAGACAGACCTGAGACCATGTAGACTTGCACACCTTGGCCCATCTCAAGCTTATCAAGCAGTACAAATATCATTATTCACATAGAGATTGACCAAATTTAACATTTCTTAGCTAGGTAGGCAAGAATACGAATTCTGCAAGGTAACAGGTAACGTTTACTGACCTATAAGGTGCATTTAAGGCCCAAAAGGAAGCAAATGTATGCATGCTTGAGACTATTAGTGTGTGAAAAGTTTATTCTGCCTCTAGTATGTGGTTATAACACACTATTATCAGATTATTGTACTTCTTAGATTAGGTGTTGGTGTAGGTGTTGGTGCTGTGTCGTCCCCCACCTGTCCGTGGGAGGGTGCCCGGTCTGTCTCAGGATCACTGACTCCAGCAGGTCCCGGTTCCTGCCGCTGATCCCTTTCAGCTGACGTCAGGAGAAATGGCGGACCAGGATGGCAGCGACGCATCTCCTCCCGAGTCCCAAGGTGAGTTCCTATACCGACAGAAAAGTTTACTCAGATAACTTTTTACAACACGAACTGTTATCTAAACTACTGAGTACTGATCAGCGGAGGGGCTTCGGTTGATTTTGTCGGTGTTTGAACGCTGACGCTGAATTACAGACAGACCCAAGTAGCCTACTCGGGAGCCGGCCGGTCACGGGAGTGGGATTAACTATCAACCGACTCACCCAACCGGTTACTTTACGTTTAGTAAACACGACCTGCTCTTTAAACTTCACATTTAATTTCTCAGTTTTACCTTTGGTGTCGTTGTTGATAGACATTTTGAGCCTCGCCCCCTGCGCTGGCAGACACCTGTTGCTGACATTTTGTCAACTCGTCGAAACGCTCCTTCAGTTGACGTGACAGGTGAATTACTGGAAATGAACAGAGGGTTGTTGTTCTTGGGATGGCAGACGCTAGCTTTATGTGTCTTTAGGCTACAACTTTATTCTCAGGTTTTGTTAAACATTTTTTATTCTGTCCACAGTTTGGACTGGCATGTTAATACTCCAAACCTTTCTTTAACACCGGATAAACGGACACCTGCGACCCAGACTGTTAATTTATGGTGTCATTTATTATATTACGCTAACTGAAAATTACCACTCATAGCTTCACTACAGTGCGCTTTTCAGCTACTGTTCTGTTAGACCTTTGTTTGGTGGTATGTCATTTTAATCTTAATATAAAAACCTAAAAGCAAAATAAAATGGTGGTGTGTTTGGCAGTGTGTGAGCGGCTGTCAGTCTAATAATTTGCTGTTCAGGGCAAAGCATCAAAGGCCACTTATCGCCAAACTCAAAGAAACAAGAATATTGTGGTTAATCCCCCCCGTTTTTTTAAAAATTTTTTTTAATTTTTTTTTTTTTGTAATTCATTGTTACTCAATCTCAAAGGGCAGGAAACATTTCTGCTGCACAATTCTCTGTTGTTTGAAAAACGGAAGCATATTTGCATGTTTCACCTCTGGCCACACCTTAATTAGTAATGACACTGAACATCAGGTGTTTTCCATTAGCTGCTAATGGCAAAATACCTGCTGTGACCTCCCTGGTTGGGACGTTGTCAACTGAGCATTTATTTCCTGAATTACTTTACTACTCTGTCCATCTGTATGGTGGGGGCTGATAAAACACTAAAATGCTGATCAGTGTTGACAGTGCCAGAGCTGTCTAACTTTATCGCTTTAGTAAATAACTTCACAAACTTGACACTAGATGCTCTGTTGTCTTTGTGAGCATGTCAGAACTACTGACTGGGAAATGTTTTTTTTTGTCTCAGTGTGTTTAACTTTTGAATACTCGTCACACATTTTTGCACATTTTATTCCCAATAGAATTGGTAGTGGAAATCTGTCACATTTGATAGTCAGAATGTGAGTTTTGACCCTTGAATTCATGAATTTAGCTTTTAAATTCTGCATGGTTGTTAACTAGCAACCTGTTAACATGTTCTCTCAAGGAAATGTTCTGGTTGTAAATATTCTATAGTGTGACGTGTTTGGTTAGTCCAACCAGGATAAGTTTGCTTCAGGAGTTGAACTAGTTTACAGTGAGTCTAGTTTAGAGTTTGAGATGAAAGGTTAAGAATGTATGTATTTTGTCAGGGACTGTTTTTCAGATGCCTAGTTCATGAAGTGAGGAGAGCCATTTCTAACGCACAGAATGTGATATAAAGATCCTTTGTGAAATGCAGTATTTCAGTGCTAGCATTCATACAGGAACCCCAGTTCAGATGCTAAAAGACTGATGTATTGATCCACAAATTGTTGCACCAAGAGCAGAAAAACAGACTGTGTCATTGTATTGCACTGTATGTAGACTGTGATACAAGCAGCAGTGAGTTATGTCCACAACACCTCCAGAGGACTCAGCGATCAGCTCTGCTGTCCCAGAAGCATCCCACTTGGATGTAACTTCATCTGCAGTTATGCTACAACAAGCTTACAATTTCAAATTTTTACTCAATCATTTCTAAAAAAAAATGGGATTAGTTGAAATAATTGAACAAAAGGGCAGCTTACCTTTGAGCTACCTTTACATAAGACTCCTTTACATAAGATTCAACATGTTAACATTAGCATAGCAACTTTGTTCCCTAGTCACAATTTTTTCTCCTTTCTGTCCTCGCCATTATCATCTTCTTTCAGTTTTCCCATGAATGCCTAATTGTGCTAGCCTAATATGACCCTACTCGGCATCCATATTCTATAACATGATGCTTTCAGGCTTTCCAATTCTGCTGCTAGCTTAGTATTCTTAAACAACTTCCTTCCATATGAATGATTTTATTTTTTATTCCCATGCTGCTGTGAGCTTTAAGATGCACAATCCACTGCGTCACTGCTCCTTTGACAACAGTGAAGCTGCCTCTAATGTTGTGATCACTGTCCTACGGGATTGTCACCTGTTTTCTCAAATCTGCCATTTTCCAGTCTGGCGTCCAGTAGTTGCCCCGCACTAAGCCTGCACAAAAATACGTTAATGATGATCTTTTCTAACTCTGTGGAAAAACCAGTTTTAATATCTCTTTCATATCAGCTGACAAATTGATTTTTTTACTGGCTGCTACTGTGAGACACCTCAGGGCTAGCTCATGTTACCAGGTGTGAATGTATTGCAGTTTACCTCTACCCTTCCCTTCCCTAGACAGCTTTTACACATCTTATTGTTTCATCCTGTCGACGTGTTTGGCCTACAGCCATCTGTCTTTTCTCCAGCTGAGTTGCCTAAGGTCTTGAGTTTTGCTCTATACTGAGCCCTGGGACTCGGTGCTCATTGTTACACCTGTACTGTAAGTAGTCACAGTACTGTCCACACATACCCAGACTGGCAAGAAGGACAGCCTTCCCTGCAGGCCCTCTTCACCTATACTTCCATCATGATGATATTATTTCCTAATCTGGATTGTCCCCTCTGTTTGGTCATTTCGTCCACATCATGGAGGTTGTAGGATTTTCTTGTGTGGAGGTATCTCTGCAAACACCAGTGGTAAACAGAATCAAATGATGCTGAGGTGTTCTGCTGGGAATTAATGTTCATCCATACTAGTTAGCACTATTTGTAATACAGCTATTGTAGTTTTTTGTATTTTATACTGTGTCAAACCTCATGTCACTGAGGGCCACATCATAGGAAACATAGATAAGAATTAGCTTTTAGCTATATATCACTTTAAAACAATCTCATTATCACTTATATGATTAACACTTATATATTACAAAATATGCACGTGGCAAAAGCTTTCCATTAATGCTTTTGCTGACATTTGGCACAAATCATGTTGTGTTCTGAGCAACAAGTATTTCATTTTTAAAATGTAGTAAACTGCTATATTTAGAACAAAATTCACAGCCTCTGTGCATTCACATGAAAGACAATCATCCCTTTTACGTGAAGGGGGCATATCAACTACCTGTTTATCTTTAGAATTAAATGTAACAGTAAGTTAATGTACTTGCATTGCTCAATGTATCTGTTTATAGAACAGACAAAATATTTAATCTGTTCCTGTGCCTGTGTCTCTTATGCACACATTCAGTAGGTGTGAGAAGGGTGTGTAGCCTAGCCTATCCGGTTTAAGTGTGAGTGTAGGATTACAGCATTACTCTATCCTGCAGGGACAAAGATCAGATTGCTCTTTCATGAATACGTGTGTTTCTACAGCATGTGCTCCCTAAGGAGATGAGGCAGCAAGTCTTATACTGAATTCCTATATATTGGATGTGTGCTATAGTAAATACTCTGCGCTGAAATAGTCTGTATTGGGCTATTTTCTTTGCAAAAGTTGACCTAAATGTGAGGCCATCTACAAGAAGAAGTGCACCTGTAAAGGGTCTCAGCCAAGGTGCCTATCAGTGGTTGTGTCTTTACTCATTTTGTGGCCTCGCTGTTTAGAGCCACAGCGTCTTGGTGGCATGAAGATTTCAAGCTGTCATGCAGGTTGTTTAATCTCTGTGTGTAATTTCCTTTGGTAAATGCGAGATAAGCGGGCACAAACACATGCCACTAGTAGCCTAATGGTTGTCCAGGCTGATGTTTGCACTGTTATTGGACAGACCTTCAGTAATGTAGCCTGTAATAACTGTAATAACTTTTTTTTCCCCCATTGTTTCTCCCTCCCTTCCATCTCACCTGCCCCACTGTGTGTCTCTGGAGGGTCCAGTGTATTTGCACATGCAGTGTGTGTATGAAATGAATGTGAAGCACAACTTCGTTACTGCAGTACAACTGCGATAATACTGCTCATATATAAATATTGATGCTCTGCATATTATTACTTATGTGTACTTCTGTTCTTTTAAAGCGCCAGCAGGACATGAATGGAAAGAATTCCATATTTACTGTAGAGCCGTGGTGCGTCAAATAGCTGATGGCTCTTTAAGTGGAGAATGGGGGGGGCATATACCATGTGCTCTATGGACACACCCCTTCCTCAGTGGCAGCTCAGTACTGCATTGTTTGGTTTGGTGTGTGCATAGGCGTGCATCCCTAGTTGTGTGAGTGTATGAGTGTACAATACATTAAAGTGTGCCTGTCCTCTGCTCTCTCGCTTCCACTCTCCCAATGCGTCATTGGTCCATGTGCTGCTGTTGTCAGGGAAACCCTTTACTGGTACCGGCTCACCTTCCATCGCTGGATTTGCACTGAATATTTCAATAGCCCTGCTGCCCTCTGTTACCCGTGTGGGCCAGAGTGTGTGTGTGTGTGTGTGTGTGTACTGTACAGCCAGTGCCTGTGTGATATGATTCTTCTGACAAGTTTGCATTTACAGAATAGGCCTATCAAGAGAGCGGGGAGGAGGGGAAAGGGGGGGCTGCAGTAACAGTAGTGACAGCAGCAGCAGCAGCATCTCTTGAGAAGTGAGGGAATCAAGAGAAGTGCAGTTTTTCCAGCTCTCGACCCAGCCAGTCTTGTGGATTAAGTCTTCTTTTCTAAGCCAGACTACAAGAGCTCATCCTCAGACTCTGCCTCTGTCACTCTGTCTCTGTGCCTGGCACTGCCATCGTAGACATCGTGGACTTGGCACAGTGAGCAGCTCTGTTCTGTTCTTTCACACTCTCCCTCATCATCTCTCTGCACTTTATTTTCACTCTTCTTTAACTGCCTCCTTTTTCTCTCTTCTATCACATTTTATCATTTCATTTCTTCCATCTCTCCTGCTCTTTTTGTTCTCTCCTCCTCTTCCTTTCTCTCCTCTTTCTGCTGTCTCAGACACAGAGCAGCAATGTGCAGCCAGTGGAATTAGCTGTTAGCATTAGCTGTTAGCTATCCACGTCCTTACTGAGAAGAAGGCTTTTAGGGGTGACCCCCGTCCACCACCACCTGCCCCTGTCCCCCACCCCCCACCCCCCTTCCACTGCCGGGCGGGATGGGCAGGGGCTGGGTGAGTTAGCCAGGGGCTCAAGGGTTAGCAACAGGGCGGGCGATGCCAGAGAGTAAAGGACGAGAAGCAGGAGAAGGTGGAGGTGGGTGCTCGCGGGGCAAGCGGAAGCTGAGGAAGGGAGGCAGCCGTTCAGCGATCCCAGCACTCTTCACCATCACTGAGGAAGAGGAGGGACAGAGGCGGAGAGATGCTTGCAGGAGGAATAAAAGAGGTATGGAGGTAAAGGATACAGGGAAACTGACAGGGGTGTGAAGTGGAGAGCACAATGAATTTGCATGCTTTGGTACTTCATTAAATGTATTCAATTGTGGGGCATTAATATCTGGGACAGAGGCAACTGGGGCAGACAGATGTTTAACCAATCTCTGGAGAGTCACAGGAGCAGACGAGTTGAAAAAAGATTGGAAATTGTGGAGCATTAAAGACAAGTGTATATTTGTTAGTAGGATGTTAATGATGAATACATGTGCCAGGAGCTTGTTACTTGTATCAGTGAGTGTGTGTGTTTGTGATTGTGTGTAAATTTGTTTGTGTGTGTGTGCAGAGGAAAAGTCCTCTTAACCCATCAAACTCAGCCATCTGGAGACAGGTGGCTGACAAGTCTGATGAGAAAGCAGTGTGTGTGTGTGTGTGTGTGTGTGTGTGTGTGTGTGTGTGTGTGTGTGAGAACCAGCTGACAAGGCAAGATTGGGTCAACACAAGGGCAGCAGATGACAGTGAAGGCGCAGTCCACTTCATGCGTGCCGTGTATGTGGTTATAATGCATCAGTAAGCAGAGCGGTCAGTCAGCAGGACGGCATGTGTCTGCAGTCACAGCAGGTATAAATGTGCAAACTTGTAAATGAACTTCTCGCTGTTTTGGGTTTATTCCAGAACTTCAAAAATCTGAAAGCAAATATTTATTTATTTACTGATTCATTCATTATTGTCATACCTTTTCATTCAGTGCTGACGAGAGCTGCTGTTGTGTCGTATTTCAAGGGACAGTTGGTTTCAGTAACCCATTTCTGTCTGACTTGGGATTAGGGTCTGAAGAATTAGTAGCGAACTAAGGGGAGTGAAAAAAGCTATGGGCAATGTTTTATGGGTATTGTAGTATTTCAGACTGAATCTGAAGGTTGCTGGATTTATGGTTTGGCCAACTCTAAATATAGAGAGAAAAATAGAAAACTTAATATACTGTAATGTTAAGTCAGCAGTGCTTGGAGGGGTTTGCAGTGGCACTATAGCTTAGTAGCTCCAAGCTAACCTGACTCCATGTAACTAAATTATTTGTGTCTGCACCAGCTATATAATATAAAAAGAGCAAGACAACACCAGAAGTCTGATTTTTAAATGAATGCATTTTCTTGTAGTGTAAGACATGATTTTCATACTAAAGGTTTTCCTCATGGGGCAAGCATGCATGTACAGCTCAGTTAAACCATCAATAATAGAGGAGAATGGGAATGATTGTCAGCTCTTGCAGCGAGCATGATGTCACTGTATCAGGTAACTGCTAAGATGTTCAACACTTGTCTCTATTTTAAAGTGACAGTCATGCAGTGATACTGTATTTATTTCAAAGATGCCAAGTGTAGGTATTATGCATGGAATAGGCTTAATAGTCAACAAACATACAGTATATGGACTCATTCATTATGTGTAAGACTGTTTTGTCAAGATTAACCTTAGCCTAACTTTTAATTTGTCAGGAACAGTGCAATCTTCTTTACTCATCTACATGTCAGAAAAATGTATAGACTTTTTATGTGCTTTTAGAGGTGTAAAAGCATTGCTTGCTCTTCAGTGTTGGTGGGTGGATACATTATGTTATGCTAATAGTAGTTTGATTGAGATGTAGATGAGATGGAGTTTTGATTGACATTAGTAGAGGAAAGGTGCTTTTTAGTGATCCCTAA
This sequence comes from Macquaria ambigua, assembly GCA_008360985.2. Taxonomy (NCBI): domain Eukaryota; kingdom Metazoa; phylum Chordata; class Actinopteri; order Centrarchiformes; family Percichthyidae; genus Macquaria; species Macquaria ambigua. The sequence goes on along the minus strand of VMKM01001639.1, from coordinate 97,107 downwards.
TCTCTGACTTTGTCATCTCCTATCAATTTGAACTAACACCAATGACAAGTTGCTAAACAAAGTTTCATCATTACAACTTCTTAAATATTTTGCAGAAGAGATGGCAAAATGTCAGTATTGGAAGACGATGATGGAGTGACTCTAGACACACCTCCATGTGCATCACATGCAGTAGCACCCTCCTCTCAGGCACCTGTTATCCAGGCCTGAGTGCCTGTCCTGGGGCTAGAAAGGACGACTCCCACCCCCTGCCCCCTTTGCCTCTTTGTTGGCTGGAGCGTAGCGTTTAGCTTAGCATTAGCAGCAGCTAATCCTCTCAGGCTGCAGGAGAGGCAGGAGACAAACAGCGTGCTTGCCTGCTACCCACTGGCCCAGACAGCACAGCATTAATCGCTAACTCTGACCATTTAATCTGGCTGCCAATGAATGCAGATAGATGGGGGGGTGGGGAGCGAGTGCACAGACACGCACGCACGCACGCACGCACGCACGCACGCACACACACACACACACACACACACACACACACACACACACACACCAGCACTAGGGGAGGGAGGGGCAGATTAAACAGTTACACTCTCCCTATGTCTCACTCTCTGTCTCTTTTACACACACATAAACACGCACACTTATGGACAAAAGGATGGGGATTGGAGAGTCGCCACAACCTGTCTCACACTCAGTCAGCTCTCTACAACAGTGACCAAATCTGACCCCTCTGTCTTTCTCCCTTCCTGCTTTCCCCTTTACTCCGAAAAAGTAGAGGTTTGGGTGGTCCATTTTTTGGTTGTTTGGAATTTTTTCATTTTGCTTTTTCCTTCGTCTCCCTCACTGCACCATGGACTTTGGATTCGAGCTTATCTTCCGCTTTGTAGGAGGTTTTCAGGAAGTAGGAACGTTGATTCTGACCCTCCAATCCGACTAGTCGGAGTGGGACGCTAGCCAGGGGTCAAACGGGTCCCATCCTGGGATTGACACCCCTGGAATCATGAACCAAAATCCAGGTAAAGACTTGCGATTTGATGCCAGGGCTTCTGCATTTATCATTAATAAAGCAGCACAGATTGAACAAGATTGAACAGGACAGTTTTGTTTTGGCTCTGTACTCCAGCACATTGGATTTGAAATGAAACATGACTATGAGGTTAAAGTATAGGCATTCAGCTTTAAGGAAGGGTGTGTATATCCACTTTGGGTGAAATGTATATTTTTATACACAGTCCTTAAGCATCAGAAGGGGTACGAGTCCTACGCTGTCAACCCAATATGGATTTGCAAACCCCCAAACACTCTTTAAGCTATTGTTTCTGTTTAAATCCAGTGTGTTGAAGTAAAGCTAAAACATTAAAAACATACGGGACAAGACTGGGGAGTGTGTCTGCTGGTTTCTGTCCCTCATCAGAAGAACTTGCAGAGGAAGCTCGTGTAAGCGTGGCAAAAGGTGGTCAGGGTCTTTGGAGGTCCACTGGTGGACATTTATCACTGGGAGCTAGCATCACGCTCCAAATAAAATTGTCTTTGGTGTGTTTGCGAAGGCTGTTGAATGGCTGTATAGTGCGCACGAGCAAATATGCTCACTGCTTATTGAGGTTTGTTTAATGACCTCTACAACAGATGGACGAGGCAGCAGGAGGAAACAACTGCACTAGAAATAAGTCCTCCCCATTATATGTTCAAGGATTGCATGTGATGGTGTATTGGGAGACAATGAACTGTTGTGTAAAAGTTTTTGATAAGTTCTGTTGGACACCCTCTGCACAGTGCAGCGATCGAAGGAAAGTGCGGCACTTGGTTTTGTTCCTAAATCCACCATTTTGCCTGTGCAAAAACATGATGTAGGAGGGGATGTGAAGACAGATGAATTAAAGATGATGTAGAAAAATGAAATTAGGTTAGTGATTTTTTGTGTGGGAGTTGAACACTGACATGATAAGTAAAAAGGCTGATGTGAACTGGGAGTAAATGGATCCAGGATGGAGTTTGGTTCATGTTCAGTCAAAGAGAGACTGCTGCTGCATCAGGCCTTGTTTTCTTCAGTCTAACTGGGAAACACTCAGTGCAATATGTATGTGTAGCTGTAGGGTTATTAATGAGATGTCAGATGACTGGTAGGTACAGGCAGACGTTTACTTTACATTCTTCTATTTTTCTAAATGTAGTATGTGTTCATGCGTATCTGTACTGGTTTTATATTCTTGCCACCATCAATTTGCCACTTTAGAATCCAAAGCTGATGACAGTAGATGTGCATTTTTTTGTCTCATGACCAGTCACACAAGGCGAGTGTGTATCATACACACACATGCAAACACACACACCTCTGACATGGCATCATTCGACATTCATTAACTGCCTTGCAATTCATACTTTTTATCACAGAATATAGTGTGTGTCATATGTGCAAGGACTTTGATAAGGGGACATCTGGCTGTTAATTCGAATTGCATTGGTAAAATATTAGAGTAATGTTCATATCGGCAACAGTGTATCTTGCACACATACACCTGTTTTCATTGCTATTCCTCTATGTTAGTTGTATAACTCAGTTTTTCTTGATGTATCATATTACTACTTCCTGCTGTGGAGATCCAATTTGCAGCCAGTTTCTGTAGGAGTGGGTATATAGAATGTATTGATCAATCATTACTCATTTCAGTGCTAGATGCATGCATGCTATATTTATGAATTGCTAATTATCACTCATTTTAAATGGAACATATTTTTTTTCTCTCTCTTGACCAGTCTCTCTGCGTCTCTGTCCCTCTCGTTCTCCTCTGTGTCTTTTGTGTTTCTGTGCCAGACTTTTCAAAGAAGGGAATTGTTTCTTATTTGTGTGGTTCAGAGCGTTCCCAGCTCTTTTCAGTGAAGTGTTCCAGTTCAAGCTGTCAAATTGAGGAAAGTGGTTCTGCCCTTAGCCTGTCACCACTGGCTTTTTGTGTAGTGGCCCACTCAGCTTGACAGAATGTCCTCTTCCATCAGTCACTAGAAGTGAACTTGCACAGATGGAAAGAGCTCCTCATTTTGTACCTTTTTGATGCAAATTTATGGTCATATGACCTCTTGTGGAAGTTGCTTGATAAAGAGCCACTGGACGTATTACATACATAATTAAATCCTGTTTACATTGTTATGGTGCTTACCTTCAAGTCATTCACAAATTTCCTGTGTAGTATTTGACTGCAGCACAATATACTCCTCTCTCAATGAGCTAATCTTTTGTTTAAGGAAAATTACTTTAGGGAAAGGAATATATTGACTAGACATTATTATAACCTGGCCCAGCCTTTCCTGTTATACAATAGCCATTATGAGACCAGTTCCAAGGCTGGTGCACCTGAGGCAGGGTAGACCTATTTAATATTTGTGTACACACCCCTGTGGATGTCCCATAGACTGTGAAATGCAATACATCTGCAGCTATGACCTCATGTCTTTGTTCAGCATGTCCTTTGTGAATTACTGTAAAACATCTCAATGTGTTAGGATGGTGGTTTCGATTTATAAGATGCCACATCACAAACCACAAACTGTAGAAATAAATGAATAAATAATCATGCTTTGTTTTTTGCCTTTTGCAGAGGTGCAAAAGTCCAGTAAACTCAAAAACTTAGTAAAAAAAAAACGTAGTACAAAAAATAGTTTCGCACACAGTCTCATACTCTCCATAACTGTGCAAAGTCCATCTGCTGTGATGAAGGCCATGACAGCATTTGAAAGCCAGGAAAATGCTAATAAGTGTACCTTGAGTTAACCTTGAGTAACATACAGTTTTGTTTTGTTTTTGGCAAGAGGAACACAAATGTTTGGTCTATTCTAGCCCTGATTTGTTTTCTAATTTGCTGGAATTTAGTATATTTGTGTGCAAGAAAGGCAGGATGCAGTTGAAGTTTTGATTGTTACATTTAAATTTAAATTGCACTTGAGCTTGTTCATCAAGGCGTGAGGGAGTCCTCCACTTGTAGCCGTGGATATGAAACTTGTACTTTGCTCTTCTCTTCCACCGGCATCATTAATTACCCGACTGAGCTAACATGCCACTGATGTGAAGAGATAAAGAAGCCATGTAGAAAAATTTAGAATAGGGTGTGTAGCTTGTGCTATTTTAGGTGGAGTCCATGTGTTGTAGTTTGTACTTGTACACTGGGTCAGGGGGACAGATTTTATTTGGTCTTTAGCTTTCTGGGACAGATTGGTCTCTGTGGAGACTTAACTCCCTCTCACTCTTCACCAGACACACACTCACTTTGCACTCCCACAGTACCTCTGCATATAGTATGCAATTCTTTCACCCTAATACTGTTTGTCCTTAGATACTTAACTTATTAAGCCAGCTTTTTACCCCAAAGCACAAAGGTGTGTGCATGTTGTCATTTTAGAACATTTAGGACAGGCCCATCTGCTTCTGCATAAGCTCTGTGTCCAGGAGGCTGACCTGAAAGTGCTGAGTCACCCTGGGCCTGATAGTGCCATTAATCAATAGGCTCGCTCGGAGCTGAGTGGAAACACTGCAACACACTGGGAACATGTGAGAATACAGGGAACACAGTGTTGTTTTACCCCATTTTGTTTCCTGTCAGGTTACACTGCAGAAGCACTAAATGTTGCCAAAACAGAGCTTGAGAATACAGTAGAGGCGGCGCATGCAGACTGTCAGGTTGAAGGTGGTTTACTTTACATTTGTTTGGCCATCCCCTTCTTAATCAGTCTTTTTCATTCACATAACTTGCCTTGTTGAATTTCTCTTTTACTTGCATACTGTTTTTCTCACTCATATGCATCACACACACAGCTATTCTATGTTTACACCTGACATTACTATGTGTCTGATCTCATACCCTAATGACCCTTTAGTACGGGTTACTCCTGGCACCTCACAAACTACTATCATAACTTCTTATGACCTATGACAACACATATTGTAAATGGGTTTTTTCATGTGTGTTCAGAGAAAAAGCGGTAATAGCCAAATCAAGATGTTGGTACAGAATAAATGATCAAACTCTCTGTCTTCCAATAAATGTATAATTTTAGTGCTAGAGGTGAGAGGACACCAGTAACACTCTGGCAACATGGCCTAATTTACCTGAGCTAATTAGCCATTGCTGTCATATTCATATAGCAGTTATTTGTTCAAACCAGTTGCTAGCAACAAAGGGATATGAGTGACGGAGGTGAATAATATTGAAGAAATACTATCATATTAGAAATGATGCATTAACATTAACAGGGGGTACTAACTATCTTGTGTATTTTGGTAGTCTATCATATTGTTACATACTTGACTTTACTACACCATTGACTTCCATGGTGTGGTTCTGTTTTATTGATTTACTGTGTGTCACAGTGTTTTGTGGGTGTAGGTACAGGGTGGGGAAATTGTAGCCCCTCATGGAGGATAGATACTGTGGAGATGCTGCTGAATCGCTGAGTTTTACTCAGGTGTAAAACTTTTATTACAGCTGTGGATGATTATGTAGATTCTTTTGAATTCGAAGTCATTAAAACTTTGTCAGTGATGTATAATCCTCTCTGTGTATCTCTCGTCCTCTCTTTCTGTGTCTCGTTTCCCAGGTTACTGACACTTGTCTGGTTTATCTGTTTTTGCAGCGTCTTACTCCCAGTACAAATCGGAGGATGGCAGAGCGTCTTCAGCTACCCGCCCCGGCTCCTCGGGCTCCGGGCAGACCTACACACCCACCCTGACCCCTACCCCCACCCCCACCCCAACTCGCACCACCACCAGCAACAGCCCCAGTAACAATTCTGCCACCAAAACAGGTAAGTCCCACGCATACAGGGAAGTATTTCTCTCATGTTAACCCTTTCAACCCAGTTGTAGAGTAGTTTACTCTGCTGTTTAACACTTGTTTGTGTTGCAGACTCGTTGCTCTTCAACAAGATTGACGAGAAACAAAGGTTAGCCCGTGAGCGCCGGTGGGAGCGTGAAAAACAGAATGGTGTGTATTCAGTATATTCAGTGTGTGTGTGTGTGTGTGTGTGTGTGTGTGACAGAAAGTAGACAGTTAGTGTGGGCTTTAAATACGTCCCTCACTTTCTTTTTTGTCTTTCCCGCAACACATCATGACTGAACTATGGTAGCTGTGGTGAAGTGCCTGTTTCTCTGGTTGTTACATAAAGTCTAGGCCGAAGCCAGGCACCCCCGTTGCCATGGCACCAGTGTTACATAACGAGTCAGGCCATGGGACAGGGTTTAGGAAGGCTAGTGTTTTGAATGTGTGTTTTTGTAGAAGTGTGTGTGAGTGGCATACCACAACAGATGTGTTTTAGGGAGTCATGTCCTGTCTGTGTTTGTATGTTTTCATTGCTGAAGTGTGTTTAGGTTCATAGTATTGTACATTGGTCATACCTCTGGCCCCAGCTGAGGGGCTGAGGGATTTGCTTTGTGTTGAGAGTTAAAGCCTAGTCACATGATCTACAGCTGACCCATCACACTGCTGCTATAAGCCTGTGTGTGTGTCCATGTGGCATGTGTTTGTGCATATGATTATGTACACTTGTATTTCTTCTTTTTTTTTTTTGCATGTGAGCACATGCAAAAAAACACTTGCATCAAATCATTATTAACTGTGTGTGTGTGTGTGTGTGTGTGTGTGTGTGTGTGTGTGTGTGTGTGTGTGTGCGTGCACCATGCCTCAGCTGTCAAGGAGGCCCAGTGGCAGGCGCGTGAGGAGCGAGCCAGGCAGCACTATGAGAAGCACCTGGAGGAGCGGAGGAGAAGGCTGGAGGAGCAGAGGATAAAGGAGGACAAGAGGCGGGCTGCCGTGGAGGAGAAACGACGGCAGAAACTGGAGGAAGACAAGGTCTGACCCACACGGCCCTGTGAACACCTGTGCATTATGATCTTTTCACAAACACACATGCGTGCACACCTTCACTACAAGATCTGAGTGCAACTTAGTTCTCATCCTCATGAACAGGCTGAGAAATATCTGTTTTTAGTGAACCATTTACACGCTCTATGCCCCTTCCCTCTTTAGTCAGGTGGAGTTTGAACTTTATTGCCAACTCCTATCTGCACACTTATTTCCAGTTTTTACTCACAGATCAGATCATAGACTGTAGGGAAACATGGACGTTGTGTCTGTGTTGCGATGTCACCCATAGCTTCCTGACAGGATGTTATGAAGCATTGATTTGGGTTTGATTTCAGAAGCTATGAAATACAAATCTTGTCAAAGGCTAAAAGTGGTGGTTGGAGAAGAGGTGAGAAGAGCACGTAGCAAATCACCATGGCTGAATTTGATAGGCTGAGGCCTCTGTCAGTCAAGCAAACACACCCCAAAACATACAGTGCCTCTCATTAAGTCTCAATGCTGCTTTTTTTTGATGAAAAATGTATCCTATAAATTTACCACCAAGATACAAAAAGAAAAAAAATAGAGAAAGACTGTAGCATCTTGTGGGGAAAAAAGTGAAAAGCTGGGAATTTGTGAGTGGTCCTATTAAAGGAGTTGCTGGTTTCCTGATCAGGAGTTCCTGAATCACTTTACAGTGAGTTCAGGCTCTAATTAGCTTATTGATTTAATGACCATTGGGACACTGATGAGTCGGGGATCCACAACATGATTTCGAGGATACACATGTTGATGACGTTGCAACGTCATATCTTCCCAGAGGGTAGAAAGAAACGTAAAAGGTTTAGTCCCTGTGGCCTACTGGTCTAATGTGTGATCCCAGTCTCTACTATCTGCTGTCAAATAAAGGCAAAATGCTGCAAAAATTCTTTAAAAAAAATTATTTTGACAAAATGATGGACATATGTAGCTCAAAATTCTTACATTTGTACAAGATTTTTTTTGCAATTTGCATTCTGCCTTTATTTAATAGTGACAGTAGAGATACAGACAGGAAATGCAGGAAAAGAGAGGTCCTTGGTCACACCTCAATCCTAACCTCTAGGCCACCAGACTAGTTTTTACTATGCATTCTGGGAATATTTTAGGAAGGTGAAGTTCCAATGGACCGCAATGATTTTTGGCATTGCAACAGTCTAGAAAAATGTCTTCACTTCTTGGGTACCACAAATTCGGTTTTGCTTTCATTTTGAGCATGTTGCATAGTCACAATTTAGATTTTATCTGCCAGGTACTTTTATAAGTGGCATGCACAAAACACACTTCATGGCAAGTGTCCATTCAGAGCAAAACATTGTTCCAGTCTTGCAGCAGTATATGGATGTCAGTTGGATGTTTTTTGACCATGTTGTCGTTGTTGTTTTTGTGACTGAAGGCCCGTCATGAGGCGGTGATACGTCGGACGTTGGAGAGGAGCCAGAGAACCAGACAGAAGCCCAACCGGTGGTCTTGGGGAGGGGCACTGCACACAAACACTCCCAGCACACCAGCCGGTACATTGACACATCACACACACATACACACATTACCTGCAGAAACTCACAACTCTCTCCCACAGTCATTACAGTCTCCCAGTTGGTTTGAGAAATCTTCAAAGTATTGTTGAGCCACTTTACCTCCTGAAAGTACCAGTGCTTTCAGGGTTATTGAATACTTTTGAAATCTCATCTCCCTGATGTGTGACAGTGTGTCTCTTGTGTAAATATGTCTGCTTGCCTCTGCGTGTCAGTATTGTTCTGCCATGTTTGTATTTGAACTTTTCAGATCCCCTGCCCTCTGTTGTTACTGCTGACTCACACCCTCTCTCTCTCTCTCTCACTTTCTCTCTCTCTTACCCTCTCTCTCTCTCGGATCTCCTCCTGTCTCCTCTCTGCTCTTTGTTTCTCTGTCATTGTCCTTTCCCCTCCTGGTCCAGGTTTTGTCGAGTCGGCTTTCCTCTATCCACTCGACCTTGCTGGACTGGAGCACATGCAGAGTGCTTTCAGTCTCTACCGCAGATACGGAATGACCTCCCAATGTGAATATTATTGCACTGTGTCAGTTAGCCAGCCAGTGTTAGACCACTGGCTCTAGCACTGTAACTGTACAGCAAAGTTTTAGCTCACTGGCATTAGTGTAAATGTAGGCCAATGTGAACGGCATGATTAGTGTTTGTTGTTTTATTTGCATGTAGCAATCCAGTTTGTCACTCGCACTTATATCCCAAGACACAGGATCATTCATTTTAGCTTCATTTTTAGATTAGATAACATAAGACCCATTTAGCACTAATTCATTCTCTAATAAAACCCCCTTAGCAACATGTTGGTAGTTTTTCCATGCTGGTTTAACCAAAATAGACTACAGTAACCCTTCAAAGAGAGATTGCTGGCTCCAGCTCTCTCTTTCTTCCCCCCATTCTCTGTCTTTAAGTCCACCTATGCGATATGCCGTTCATTTGCTTTTATCATGTTTCTTCTTTGTTTCTAGATGCTGACAGGCGGTCAGTGTCCACCATGAATTTATCCAAACACACAGACCCTGTTATTACCAAGCGCCTCTCCTACTCCTCTGCCACACTCCTACACTCACCAGACCGAGGTAATGAAAATGAACATTACACATAAACACCAATATTATTCATTTCAGTATCCACTTGTGATGGTGTTCCTTTGGCTGCATCTTATGTCATTTGTGTTTGTTGTGTGCTAGACTCTTGATGGTCTAAGCATTCATTGTTGTTTTCTTTTTCTTTCTAAATGAGATTTGCAGGTACAATGACATTGATATGGACAAAAAACTGAATTTTAAAAGAATAGTTGTGAGAAATGCACTTATTTGCATTCTTGCTGGGAAATGGATGAAAAGATTGGTACCACTCCCATGTCTATGTGGCAGACAGTTAGCTTAGCTTAACAGGGGAACTGGAAACAGGGGGAAACAGCTAGACTGGCTCTGTGTGAATGTAACAAAGGCAGCGTACCAGCAACTCTGAAGCTCCCTAATTAACACGTTATATGTTGTTGGTTTAATCTGTACAAAAACCGAAGTGTATCAATGACAAGTTGGGGTTTTATGAGAGACTTGACGTCATCGTGAGGTTGCCAATCAGCGGAGACTCCACAAAGTCCCTGCGCCCAGACAAGAAATGGTCCCCCTAAAACCACTACCTGTCATTTTTACACTGCTGTTGTACGGATTAAAAAAAACAAGATGCAATGTCATAATTAGGGAGTTTTAGAGGTGCTGGTAGGTTTATTTTGTTACCTGTGGACAGAACCAGGCCCGCTGTTCCTCCCTGTTTTTCAGTCTTTATGCTAAGCTAAGCTAACAGGCTGCTGGCTGTATCTTCATATTCAACGGACAGATATGGGAGTGGTATTGATCTGAACTCTCGAATTAGCATAAATCTCAGAAAGTCAAACTATTCTTTGAAGTATATATTTAAGTGATAATTTAACAATTAGATCATGTATTATTTGATGTTCATATGTTGCTGACAGGCTTACAGATGAGAACAGCCTCCTCTCCTGTCATTAACAAAGCTCAGTCCAAACCCCGCCTGCACCAGGGAAAGACCACCCAGCACAAAAACACAGGTGTTTTCTGGGAATTATTTGCAGTTTGGTCCCTCATATTATATGTTGCTAAGCAAAAAGCTCATGGGCTGGAAACTGTTCCAGAGGAATTCCAAAAAGGAAAGAAATTGCGATTACCCTGCGTACTGTCTCATTTGAACTGAAAAACATTGATAGTCCTTTTAATAGAAGAAGAATAGAGAAGTCTTACTTTACAGAATTATGTCATGATCTGCAATATTTACAGTATGATAATCAAATCCAGTGTCCACACCTGGCTAACCTGTGTGTGTGTGTGTGTGTGTGTGTGTGTGTGTGTGTGTGTATATATATGTGTATATATATGTATATATGTGTGTGCATGTGTTTGCACTTCTGTGTGTTTCATCAGAGGGATCAAGATTTTTTCCCCCCCTCTAGCGTGACCCCTTTCTCTAATCCTCTCTAGGATAATCTTTTTGTTTTTGTGGGAACACTGTATGCTGTTTTTATCCCAGCTGTAAAAAAAAACGACACCCACATTTTAACAATTGGACATACACATAATAACAGACATAAAAAGTAATCGTGCCAAGTTTTATGCTGCCAAGACAAAGTCTTTACACTCAAAATGGACACTGTGGGGAAACATCACACATTTATTGAGTGCACCTCAAACTCTGAAACCATTCACTGCTAGAATTCAAAGTGGTGTAGATTAGAGACTTGGATTCCTTTGCACAGTTTCCAGCCCAGTTGTATCTTTGCCCCTCACTCTGAAACCTGCGACCTTGTACTCTGCTTCATTATCAGAGCAAGCAGTGCTGCATGTTTTGCCTGATAAACTGTCCTTTGTCTCTCTTAAATGGCAAATCAGGTTATTATGAAGACTAATTAACTGTTGCATTGTCCACCTCTGGTTAATAAGCTATACATTATGTACAATAAGCTACCTAGGTACCATTGCATAAATTACTTTCAGCACTACTGCACTGTAGCACTAAATTATTTGCTAGATTCATTCATAGATTTTTGAAGCAAGCTGAAGTAAAGACAGTTTTCTTAAAATGCAGTTGCAATATGTCCTTTGTTCTGCACTGTTTATCTGAATGCTCTCCTCCCTGTGTTTGCTCTTGGTTTGTGCTTCACTCCAGGCTGTTTGCTTCCTCTCATAATTAACAAACTGGTGCATGCAGGTGTAGGCGTAACATAGCAGACTGTGCATGGTTACCACTCTCGCCTACATGGCTGTGCAGTGCGAGGGAAGGAATGGGTAACAGATACAGTAATTATGTATCACTCATAATCTGCTTTGACTGATTGCTTAGGCTAATCAGTGGGTGGTTAATAGTTTTAGTTGTTATCAAACCTCAAATGTTACGTGTGTGTTCAGGCCTGCGCCGTCTTCCATTGACGCCATGGGAGAGCAACGTGGTGAACCGCCTGCAGCAGCCAACACACTCCTACCTGGCTCGTAGCCGCAGTGCCATGAGTCTGTCTGGAGAGCAAACAGGTAATATACACACATCCCACATGAAAGACCTCTCCTGGCCCATATGGTCAGGAGCGAGTGAAAAAGAGGGTGTTTATGAGAGCACACAAAACCAAGAATCACAGCTCATAGTGCTAAAAGTATGCTGTTTATATTTTGGTCTCTTGACCAGAACAGTTTTGGATGTTAATCAGATTTGGCCAGACTTAAAGCATTACACCGTCTGAAACTTCCTTCACCAGCCTGTATCAGGCACTGAAAGCTCTCACACACACACACACACACACACACCTACACACACACACACACACACACACAGGTCTAAACAAGTAAGCTGTTCAGGAAGTATTCCCGATTGATATCATTCCGTCTCCCTCTGTTGTTACCACGGAAACAGTGACTTTAGTTTATGGTGTGTGTGTGTGTGTGTGTGTGTGTGTGTGTGTGTGTGTGTGTGTGTTAGATTGTGTTGTTTGAGTTTGTTTATGCTGAAATATGACTTAAATATTGTTAATGATTAGAAATATAAAATATTAAAGAAGATGCTGTGCAGCCGAGAGCCTCTATAGTATATAAGAGGCCAATTCATGTAATTTCTTTTGACAGGCTGAAATGAATGCATTGTTGAAGCGCACTTCTTCTCCTGACATTTTACAACATCTTGTTGTTGCCCAACAACTCTGGTGTATTTCTGCCTGTTTCCATTGTTTAAAGGAAGTTTGTTTTTGTGGTTTTTGAATAATCACAATGTCTTACGCTCAAATACACAAGAACTCACTTGCCCTGACCTGCACACAACACTGTTTTTGTTTTGTTTTTTTTCCTCTACTCTGCACACTTTTATACGTTCAACATTATCTACAGTGTGTGAAGGCGCATGTTCTCTTCCTCTATGTGGTGTCGGGACTAATACATCCATAACTAGTAGTTTATTGTGACTGAATGACAAAGTCTTACAAAGTAGAGATGCTTCCAACACTGGGATGTTTTAGAGCAGGGAACCATTCCTGTCTAGATGCCTTGAAGTGAATAGAACATTTTCCATATTGCGTTGTGGTTTTAACAGTTGTCATGTTTTTTTGTTTTTTTTCTCAATCTCTAACCTGACCAATCAGCCCTACTAAATCCTTCTCTTAAAAGCATAACATTAATTTCTTTAAGGTATAATTCCCCAGTGATGGTTGCAGTATATTAGCAGTTGTGCTTCCAATCAGTAGCACTAATGCCTTCTTTCTCTTCTTCTCTGTTTCTACCAAACATCTTCTTTTCATTCCTCTCACTCCTCCACTGGTCTTCCCAATCTCACGGCTTCCATCTATTAATTCATCTGACATCCTTCTCATTCCTTCCTCGCCTTCCCGATTTCTCGCTCTGTGCTCCTCTTTGTCCAAACCCTTGCTGATGTTCCATAAATCCTCACACTGCCCTGATCCATACCTTCCTCAAAACCCTCCGAACTCCCACCTCGTACATCACCATAGCCATGCCTGTGTGTCCTCGCTCAGTGTCCTGCCACCCCATGGGCTCCATGTCCTTCAAGGCCCTGCAGGCCCAGCCGCTTCCTCACTGCCGTAGCCATGAGAGGAGCCTCAGCAAGGAGACGGCCTCGTCTTCCTCCAAGACTGCCCGCAGGAGGACCACCGGCACCGCACCGGTGGGTCATGTCGTCAGCCTGCACCTGTGTTTGACTGAATATCTAGAGAATATGTGTTCTCAATACGTAAGATAACTGCAATACTGTCAGAAATGTAAGCTGTGACAAATGCTAGGTGCTTAAAAGAGGTGCTTGTGTATTTATGTGATGGAGTAACCTCTAGTTTTCCTCTTTTTTTGATTTAATAATCTACTTGAATCTATTTACTATAAGATTTCTGATCCTGATGTCGACAGACTTATGTCTTTGAGCCTGTGAATGCACAATGGTGGTGCATTTTTCTATCAATTTTTGGATGTTTTACTATGCTCACACACATAAGTGATTCCCTGCTTTTTGCTCCTCTTCATCTAGTTCATCTTTTTCATATTAATGATGTCCCAGATCAGTCAGACACAATATATTAGACTATGTGTGAAGCTCTGCTCCTCACTCTCTCACTCTCTCACTCTCTCACTCACTCACTCACTCACTCACTCACTCACACACACACACACACACACACACACACACCCACACACCGCTGTACCCACTGTCCATCTGTCTGCTGCAGTGTCACAGCTTATGCCATTAAGGTCTTAGAGGGAGGGCATCTTCTGTACTTTATATTTCCAGAGTGACCCAGAGACACATGCATAGACTACAATCACATGCATAATCTAGACCCAATCCAGCAGTTACACCACTTATGTGCCATAATGTCTAGATACTGTGTACTGTAGCTGATTGTTATGTGAGTGAGAGTTTGGTGCCCTGCATATCAAACTACCCTAATTTACAGTGTTTTTTGCCTCCTCTACAAACAGGAGATGATAAATGCCTTGTGAGTTGATTGATTTTTAATTTTGGTTACAGTTAGGTTTTTTTTTTTTTTATGTGGGTGTCGTGGCTCTGTGCCAGAGGTTATGCACGGCCAAAGGAAGGCTGTCTGAGTCTAATCCTGTTACTGATCATCTCCTGCTGCTGTCAGTAGGGCACCGGAGTCTGGGAACCATCTGTACCACCTGATTACTTTGTGTGTTGCTAAGGACATTATATATAAGACATTATGCTGCTGGCTCACCTGGGTCCTGATTAGATGGGGGAAAAATTCCTGCCCATTTTGAAGAATATGTTTTTGTCTTTTTGTTTCCCTCCATCTCCTGCACCAATAGCAGAAGGACCCCGACAATGTCAGGAAGTCATGGAGCAACCTGTCACTCCCATTGGCTCCCATTCTGACTTTGCCCCCCAAAAAGCGCTCCTCTTCTCCAGGCAAGAAGAACAGCAGAGTGACAGCACCCTCTCCTGGCAGGTAGGAGAACTCTCCCATGATAGCTGAGAGCAGACTGGTGACAGATTGGAGTTATGGATTATTGGGAGCAGGAAGAGGGTGTAACAGCTTTGTAAGGTTTTGGGCGAGTATTACTGTGACAGCTGTTATGTTTTTTCATGCTTGTTTTAAAACCTTTGAAGGTAAGATGGCTGGTAAGTATCAGTAAACTAGTAGAATCTCTTTGTAGCCAAATGCTGCTTTTCTTCCTGCGCACAGACCTCCTCAAAAGTCAGCAGGGCGCCCCCCGACCCCCAAGCTGCTTAAGTCTCCGGGGGCAGAGGACCCCGGAAACCTTCGTCCTTTCAGGATCACACCCGAGAGCCCCCAACCCACCAGATCCCAAGGAGAGGAGGAAGAAGAGCAGGTCCTCAGTCCTCTTCAGCCTCGACCTCAGCCACTGGGTCAGAACAAGACCAGTAGTGAGCAGACACCACCAACAGCACCAGCAGCAGCCAGCGGTCAGTTACCACTCCAAAATCCTTTTCTTGCCCACATTATCATGCAGCCTAGTTTGTTTCATAAGATACACTGGTCACAATTTCATTCATGATGCCTTCTAGAGAGTGTAAGCAGTCCTCAAACCCACAAGCCCTCAGCAGGCACCACAGATCCAGAGGAGGCGAGTCGTATCCTGGCTGAGAATCGTCGGCTGGCCCGCGAGCAGAGGGAGAGAGAGGAAGAGGAGCGCAGGCAACAAGAGGAGCAGGCGAGGTATGCTGGGCTCTATCTAAATATGTGTGTGATCTGGAGAGAGTGCAAAATGGATGACGCTGAAGGTGTGTTTATCTGCATCCTTGACTGTCATTCATTTGTGTGTCTGTACAGGTTAGCGAAGGAGGAGATGGCTCGTCGTAAGGCCGAGGAGCGAGCAAAGAGAGAGGAGGAGGCTCAGCGTCAGGCGGAGGAGAGGAGAAGGAAGGAGGAGGAAGAGAGAGAGGAGGAGGAAGAGAGACTTCAGAAAGAGAGAGAGGAGGCAGAGAGACTCCAGAAACAGGTCAGAGAAAGTGTTCAAGTGAACTTATGAAGGACCCACTGAGCAGTCTGTTGATCTCACAATGAAATAAAACTGTGTGTGTGTGTGTGTGTGTGTGTGTGTGTGTGTTAGAAAGAGGAGGAAGAGTCTCGACAGAGAGAGGAGGCAGAGCGACTGCGTCAGGAAAGAGAGAAACACTTCCAGAAAGAGGAGGCTGAACGCCTGGAGAGAAAAAAGGTGACGCATGTTCACATACACACACACACACACACACACACACACACACACACACACACACACACACACACACACACACACACACACACACACACACACGCGTAATATTTCCTAATATTCCTCATGCATAGTGCATGTAAAAGCTCCTTTATTTTCACCAGCGTCTGGAGGAGATCATGAAGAGAACAAGACGTTCAGACACAGCAGAGAAGGTAAAGATTAAAAGGAATGTGGTACAAATCTAAGAAGTAACCATGGAGAATCTATGTTGTTCCTGAGTCTTCATTCTCTTTTTATTTATTCCCTTTCCCATCTCTAGAAAGTTGTTCCTAACAGGAATGGAGACAATGCAGGTAACTTCATTACCTTTTTCTATAATCATACTTGTGTACATTCTTTTATTATTTTGAAAGATTAATAGTCACTTTTACAGGAATATAACTTTAGCTATCCTGTTGTACCTTAGAATATATCTACTGCAGTTGTTCCCATGGTGCAGTTTCTGACTGTGTTGGTTCTCTCTCATCATCAGTGACTGCCGCTCCCAGTCCATCTGCAGTGACTGTGTCACCGACACACAAAAGCAACGGCAACAGTCGCCAACCTGACCCCAACGCAAGCCCCAACACCCCCGCACTGAGCCATCCTGACCAGAGGTAAATGTCATGTCAGCTGTCACATCAATGTTATCCATGACTAGAATCAGGGTAACAACATTTAAACATTTCTCCTTTTACATCCTCTGTTTTTGCAGGGAGAACGGGGAGTTTGAAGAGGTGATTGTACTGCCTTCACATTCCAGGTTGTCTCCCCCTGAGGGACAGGAGCAGCAGCAGCAGCAGGAGGAGGAGAGAGTTCCTGTTATAGCCTTCAGGGAGAACGGTCTCCTAAAGCCTCTAAGCGGAATAGAGGATATATCAGCCCAGCAGGGACCAGGTCAATAAGCATCCTCTTTCTGCTTTGCCCCTGCTTCTTTCATTTGTCATCATCATCCCTTTATTCTCTTGATATATTTTATTTATTTATTTGATAGGGACAGTTTTATACTGAACATCAGTATAAAAATACAAGATGTGAACATGCCTGAGTTAGCAAGAATGCTAATTTACATCCATAGTCCCTAGGCTACACAGCACTAGAGGAAATTGCTGAGCTACTGCTGAGCCTGTGAAAACCGTTGTATTTTGTCTCCTGTGGCTCTGGAGGGAGCTTTCCAAAGTCTGTGAAAATAACCCTGACGATGCCATCACTATGACATCATCTGGGTTATTTTCACTATCTCGGACTGAGCTTGAGACTTCAGATTTTTGCCAGAAAACCTGCATTACAAACTTGTTGCATGGAGTTTGAAAGACGTGGGCATTTACCAGGCAGGGAGGGTCTAATGACACGCTATTGAGTTGCATTATGGGAAATGTAGGATCCAACGATTCTGGAGTTTGAGCCATACTAGTGACTATAAATTAGGATATCTTGGCCTCTGCTGCTGCAGACCATCTCTCTCATGTCCCCCAACTTTATGCAAGTGCAACATTAAACTGGCAGAATACCTCTTTAACTGATTTTGTATATTGAAGCAATCAATGAGTGATGACAGAGTTGGAAGCAACAGACGTGGCCTCTTATTATGACTGATAATGGTGAGAACAGATGCACCCTCTTAAGCTGAAGTGGAGGTGTGTCATTGTACAATCTGTTCTCTATCCCGGTCTATACTTTTAGCACGCATAATCCAGAAGCAAGAGTGTGGCGTTACTGTTATTTATCCCTGTGTCTCATTCTGCTTTTTATCCATCCTTTCCTCTTCGCTTCACACTGTACCCTCATTGTCAGCTGAAATGGGCAGTTGGCTTAATTTAAATAACTTAAAATACTACTCCGTGTTCAATATTAAGACAACACCACCAGACCAGGTGAAAACAGATATTTGACAGTAATCAAATCATCCTAGTAATCAAGTAATTAGTGCAAGAGGTGCTACTGAGTATGTAACATTACTGTGCTGGACTAACTAGCTTTAATGCATACAGACTTTCAGAAGTACTAGAACACTTTCTTCACTGTAGAAAATACAGAGCAAAGTCTTCATCAGTCTTCAGTCTACATTAGTGACCCAACATTCAGCAGCACATGTACTACTTATCACAACTGGTGGTTAACACAAGGACAAGCTATGCAATGTCTTATTTGTAAAGTAGAAGCTTTCTTTTTGAAGAGGTGGGTTTTTTAGTTTACCTTAGCCTTTATAGCAACTGACGTTTCCCTTTCTTTGTTGCACTTGGTTTTTAGATGTTGCCTGATGCCCTGTTAGACCGAGATGATTCCACACCCAGAGAGACAGGAAGTGAGACGGTCAGAGAGAGGTAACGCAGAGCTGTTGGACTGAATCAATGGAAGGACTCGCAGCATCACAGCCAGACCCTTCCTAAGGGTTTACTTTCTCACCCTCCCGCGACAGAAGAGCACCGCAGCCATTTCCCAAAGATGGTGTCTCCAAAGATCTCCCCTAAAGCACCTCCAGAGAGAAGTTACGTGTCCCTCAACAAGCTCTCTGGGGAGCAGATAGTCTCTCTGTCTCTGACCGTGATTAGACTTGGTCATAATGTTCTGTGTACAGCCCCAAATACCCCTCATTCTGAAGTGAATGTCCTGAAATCACAGGAGGGCATTGAACGCCTATTCCATCTTGTGACTCTCGTGATGTGTGTGTATGTGTGTGTGTGAATGAGACACTAATAATAATGTAAACCGAGATCAGCTGTAAAGTCTTCAGCCATGATACTTGAAGAGTTTTTTTTTTTTTTTTTTTGTTGTTGCTGTAGAACACACTGTAATCACGTGACGTTATAACTGGAACTCGCACAACAGGCACCGAATTACAAGGTTTCATTAATGCGTTTGGAACCTCATAATTCTCATGTTTCAACATTTCTACAGAAATGTTACAGAAGAGATGGGATACAGGAATGATATCAGTGCATGAAGTTGTATTAAGACTACAGGAAAGTGTCATGTAATGTAATATATTTTTGCTGTGTCTACTGTGTTTAAGACTAGAGGTTATTATTGGGGTGAGGCAGGGGCGTTGGAGCATCATGGAGTTTAAGTTAAATAATGAGAAAAAGAAAATACTTTTCTCTCAGATAACTGAGAATTAGGGTGTAAACTACTGATTTTTTTGTTTAGTTTTATTTAATTGCTGTACAGATAAAATGTGATTCTTTGTTTTGTCCTCATCCTGTCTTCGCTTTCTGTTCAAATTGAGAAAAAACAAATCTGCTTTGGTGTTAAGTCCTTCCCTTTCCTTTCATTTGTTTTACCCTTTACATTTACCCCATCAGTGCTGCATCCTACGTCCTGGATTGCTACTCAGCCAGTGAGCAGTGTCGGAGGACTCCGCTGTAGCTTAGTCCCCTTGTGTATTGGAGGTTGACTTTTGTTTTGGCCAGGCGAGTATAAAATGGATGAAACTAATTTGCTGGTGATGTTAATTCTGAAATGATCTGATTTTTGATGAAGGATTTAAGAAGAAATGCTGCTAATTTTGACGTTCCTTTGCCTTACTGCATAGTAGAAAGAATGAGGTGACTTGTCTGCACTCGTTCTCACTGAAATGAAGATATGCATTCCCAGCATGAGCTTTGGCATTCTGGCCACATGCCCGAAGTCTCCAGTGGCTTCCTTTTCTTGATTTATGTTAAAAGTATGAATTATGATATGTCAGTTTGTCTATCATCATATAAGAACTATAATGTCAAACAATTGGTCCGTCATACCGCTTTTCACTACAAAAAGATGAGAGGGATTCAAGTAAAACGCTGGACTTTACTCTGCACTTAGTTTCCTTTGTTCAAATCTTGCAGTACTACCAAAATGGAAGGAAACTTCAGAAGGATTACCCATGTCTTGGTTGTGTAGTGCTGGTCTCTGCCAGTAGTACATAGCATGCTGTTATCAACATGGTAACTTGACTTAGCTTGCAAATAAATTGCTTTAAGAATTAAGCAAAATTACTTGTAAATTACATTATACAGATATCCTATAAATTATGTTTAAAAGTCGATATATTTTACTAAGACTGACCACAAGGCTTTGAAAACTGATGAGCCCTTTACTGCAGAAGAGGGGCTGTGGGATGAGATCTCTGAGCCACTGTAAAACTGAAATCATTGTACAACTGTTGCAGCCGTACTGTTTGGCAAGTAAATAAAACTTTTTGAATTGATTACCTATTCACTGATGTGATATTGCAATATTTTGTTCCTCTTTTTTGATCCAAAAAACTTCCAGTGCACATTGAACACATAATAGTTTGTAGATTTATTTTAGCATAAACCAATACAACTATCAACAAACATACACAGAAAAATACTTTTCCAACTGTATAGAAAAGTAGCAAAAAACTTTTAAAACTAGACTAACAGAAAATATTTACATTTAATCAGAATACTGGATAGAAGACGGCATCATGTAAGTTCAGAGACAAAAGATATTTTTCCAGTGTGTGTGCCTTCATTCAACCAAGTGAGCAGAATAGAGGTAAAACGAGATGTGCTTTTGCACATGTTGATAACTTGTAGTTTTTCACAAGAATTGATGGCAAGTTGGTGAAGGTCAGTCCATGCACACAAAGCCAGGATGTTGGCCTGAGATGTGCTAACATCCAGTCATGTCCACTCCAGTAGGGAAAAGTCTTTTAGGGCAACTTTGCATCACTGGATCTCAGAAATCAAACTGTGCCAGTTTCACCAGTAGAATGTTTTGGTGAGGAAACTGGCAGCAGTGTTGAGCCAGCTTCCACTAGAATCTTCCTTAGCTGCAGTGCGGGAAATTGCTCTGTCGACCTCCCTCTCCGGGCTCTCCTCCTCCTCCTCTGGGAGGTAGTCTGGAAGAACTGAGTTTTGCTGCACCTTCACTCCAGATGGGTTCAGAGGGATAAAAATCTGAGGAAACAGTTTGAGAGGAGAGAGGTTAGAAGTTCAGTGTGAACTCACACCCACAATTCTTGGTTTGTTCTCCCATCTACTGTCAAGGCCTCAACACAGTCAAAATGTGTGCTTTATGACCAATACTCACCTCTTCTCCTGCCTCATTCTTCACCACCTGTTGGGCTGACAACACCTTAGTGGCAGAGATGGCTGATGCCAGACTCTGCAAATTAAGAAACATCAGGGAAGGAGGTGACAAAATTAATAAACATTAACCACATGTACATCGGTGGCTTTGACAATGCAATAATACAAATGTTGAATGTAACTATGTTGGGATATAAACTAATATTTTAACAAGCTGGTTGCTTCCTAAGCAGACACTGATAGTTGATGTTTGTCTGTGTTTTTGTGCGTTACCTCAGTAGACAGGTCTGAACGGATGCGGACGGTGCATCTCTTGGAAGCCATCTGGAAGGTGAAGCTGATCACTCCTCTGACCTTCAGAAGAGCCTCCTCACACAAGCCTCGCTGGACCTTGATAAGAGAGGGAGAGACTGTATTAGTGAACTTGCTGGCAATAATAAAAATCTGTCATGCATAGGAGTGTGTGGGTCAGTCAGCCTACTTACAGTGCTGTCCAGCCCCTGGATGTGCAGAGTGACAGACTTGGCCTTCTTGTTGGAGGAGTTGATAAAGAACTGGGATTTCTTTCTCTTCTCCCTCTCAGGTATGCATGGCACAGGATTAGCAGGTGCACTCAGAATGTCAAACACCTCCTGGGCCAAGGCTGTGATGTCAACAGACAGGCCCTCCCTATATGGAGAAATATTATATGGAATGTAATTTAATGGTTCCAGACCTCTGAATCGCCACCCACATCTTTCATTTATTCTGCGATTCAAATAAAAAGGAAAAGGCAATTCTGTCTGATACACCTGAACACCTTTTACACGATATAAATATAACTATTAGGTTTTTCCATCCACTACTAATGTATCTGTGATATAGTAAATGCATACAATAAAAAAAACAAATGGAATTAATGCAGTAGACGGTTCAAGCAAGTATCATTGGAAGTTTCAAGTACAACCACATAAACATGCAAAAAAAATACTCGAGACAGTTCAGGTAAACATGGAGTGCACATCAACATGCAAGAGTAACAAGATTGTGTAAAAAAAAAAAAAACCCTAAAAAAACTCACCTCTCCATTAGACTCTCCAAGCTCATCATCATACCCAGTTCATTCTTCATGGTGGGGATGTTGGGGGACAACTCAGCCAAGTAGCGCAGGGTCTGAAGACAAAGGAAGACAGAAGAGGGGTTAGTGGAAGAAGGATACTTTTTAAGAAAGTTTATCTGAGATCAACATTAATGTAGTCTTGAGCTGAATTTTGTCCAGAGACACAACCCAAAAGATACACAATAGCTGTTCAACAGCAGACTCTCAAATTACAGATGTTGCAAACAGAACTTTGCTATACATTAACATAGAATTCAAAATAACCCAAGCCTTCCTGTACATTACCATGCCACAATATTTGACAAAAATTGTCATAAAATAAAGACAACTAAATGTTTCCTGTGATGGATTAACTATCACAACATCTTGTGAAATCTCTGCAAGTTGACTTTCATATCATAGCAGCACACTGTCTCAATAGTAGGAAATCACATTAAATATTATAAAAACTACTTTAAATGGGGAAATAATTGGCAG
This sequence comes from Macquaria ambigua, assembly GCA_008360985.2. Lineage (NCBI taxonomy): Eukaryota > Metazoa > Chordata > Actinopteri > Centrarchiformes > Percichthyidae > Macquaria > Macquaria ambigua. Next base: position 74,371 of record VMKM01001639.1, on the reverse strand, counting down.
TTATAACGTCACGTTACAGCACATCACCTGAAGAGTTGCAAGCAGCACTTCTGGGTTCTGGTGGTCCAGGAAGAGAACCAGCCCGGGGAGACAGCCCTGGTCCTGGACTATCACCTCTCGATTCTGCGGCTCAGAGGCCAGGTCCCGAAGCTGACTCACCACCGACAGTGCATCCATCATCTTTGTTACCTTTACCAGACCTGAAAGTGAGAGGGGTAACTTAACGTTATTGTATAAGTGTGGATTTAACCTGATTTATGTTAACGTTAAAGTCATGGTAGACACAAATATATGTGTTGAGAGTTGAACTAATTCAATCCTGGGGAAGCAATAGTCATATATAACTGGGGGATTTTAGGTAATGTTGCGGTCACTAAGTTAGGAACCTCAAGGTACGAGGCTAGTTCATAAACGCTAAATTAAAGTTGTCCTGTCAAGTCACAGCGCCAGCGTTAACGTTGACGTTATGGCTAGCTATAGAAGCTAGCTACTTTAAAAACGTGAAGCTAGCCAACTTAACAAAAATACATTTTATTTGTAGCGTTGCACTGTTTGAACATGAAATTATGTGATTGCTACAACTAATAATTATATAAATGCCCCAAAAGTGCGATACATTTTAAAATTAAGTTAGGTTTAGCGATGTTTTCTTACCAGGAGAAGTAGCAGCTCGTGTACAAAAATACAAATTTGGTGCTAGGTTTTCGCAATTGGTGGACCAGCCGTTGCCTACGCTGCACGGTCGCCCACTCCTATTGGCTTCTCATACTACTTCTGCATCTACAGCCAATCAGAGGATGTTTTGCTGCTGCGGCTTTATTTGACTTTAGAGACTTGCTGCCTGGATGCGTGTGAGCTAAGAGGGAAGCTGCAAGTTCTTAGTGTTTATCTGCAGTTACAGTTTATATCATTGGTTATTATGAATACATCGGACAAATGTAGCTACTAATGCACATTTTTACAAGAAAAGTCCACGGTAAGTACACGCATATTTACGCTTACCCTGCATGTTTCCTGGCGTCGCGCATTTTACTTTTGATGAGCCATGCAGCTTTACAGAGGGGCACACTGCGGTTCTGGTGGGCTACCTGCTCTGCCCTGAACAGAATGTCTCTATTTCTAGGTTAAAACTAAAGTAAAACCCACTATGAACCCTCCGTTGTGCTGATCCAATGCGATTCCGCAGCCGAGTCAGCATCCAACAGTACAGACGGAGACAACTTCGTCCCTGAGCATCAGTTTGTGATGGCACCAGGTGATACTTTGACAGTTGGATCAATAATGGACTCCATGAGCTCGTAGAATTTGTGTTTGTAATAAGACATCTAGATGAGTTTTATTTGAATTCAGCGCCTTCTGCTCTGAAACCGGTGAAACCACTATGGGTGTTTTCTGTGCCTGCTGCTGGTTCATTATTAGTCACAAATAAAATCATCACCAAATTAACAGTTTTCATCTCTGACATTCAGCTGCAGGGGAGACCTGTTTAAATTCACTCATTTAACCGTACATGATCATAAACGTGTACATTTGGTGTAGGTTGGATTTCTCTTGAGGTAAGTTACTGGCATTTAAAGATAGTTAACCTATATCAGTATAAAGCAGAAAACTTCAGTTTATAGCCAAGGTAAGTTCAACTGTATAGCACCTTTCAACAACAAGGCATTTCAAAGTATTTAAACAAGACATAAAAAGGCATCTTAAGAAAAGATATTAAAGAAACACAAGACAATATAAATAAATAGAAGAATGAAAAACTACAGCACAGCTGAAGTGCAATGCAAGATGAGAATGAATAGCTCCTAATTTAATTTAATAAAATATATAAAAATACTGCTTCTCTGTGTCTAATTTCTTAGATTCAAGTACTGACTTTCAGTTGTTCTCTTTTATAGCATGAGTGAGTGCTGTATGTTTTGTTTTGTTTCAGGTGTAAAGTATGTGACTTAGTGGCATCCACTCTGTGTTGGCCTCTTACCAAGTCAGTCAGCAGAAACAGGAGCTTTGCAGTCATCAGCTGGTGCATGAAAAAAGTCCTTCCAATGTCTTTAGCAGAGGATATTCTGGATGTGCTGCGCATCGTCCTGGAGTACTTTGGAGTGCCTCCAGACATGGTGAGTGCACACACACACACACTTTTGTTCTAATTATGTTACTGATTCTCAAACTGGGATCCAGGGATATCAAGGGGCTTACTAGTTGTTTTTATGGGTGCAAAAAAAAATGAATAGTGTTACATTACTTCCTAAAAGTGAACTGACTGAGTGAATTTGTAAGGATTTCAACCAAGGTTTTTTTGTGTGTGTGTGTGTGTGTGTGTGTGTGTGTGTGTGTGTGTGTGTGTGTGTGTGTGTGTGTGTGTGTGTGTGTGTGTGTGTGTGTGTGTGTGTGTGTGTGTGTGTTGTTTTGCCTGTAGCTCGTTCCAGTGTGGGACAGTCAGCTGTGCGGTCAGTATCGCAGCATTGTGCGGATGATTGGGACCAACCTCCCACTGGCACCTACACCACGTGTCCACTTTCAGGTACCTGTACTACTTGTGTTTTCTAACAGAGTGAAGATTCAGACCAGTTTATTATGATAGAATCAGTGTCAGGTTTATTGTCAAGTAGGTTTTTATATAAAATTATTCGTAACTTCTGTGATTATTTTTGTCATGTAGTCAGCGTCACAGTGTGTTATCCCTCCTTGTCCATGTTTGGTCCTTAGATCCCGCTGCTCGCCTGTAGGCCCTGTGGTTATGTCGACGTCACTGCGGATACACCAGCCATCCCCTCATTTGCTGACGTCATGTGGGTGTTTGAGGACGAGGGGGACTGCTCTGCCAAGACCAGGTTAGAACACAAATGGACTCAATAAGTTTAAGGTGAACAATAACTAGTGAAAGAAACCATATTGGCCGTTATTTTGTCCTAATATGAGCAAAATAGTGGATAGTTATTTCATAAAATGTTATGCGTCAAAGAGTACACGTATGAGTCCACTGTAGCATTGGAACAAAGAGAGGCAGAAGCTCAGGATGCCACTCCAGCTGCTCAGCATTACTGCAGCTATCGCAGTAGCTGAGACAATAACGACTTGCGGTAAGCAGCAGAAACCCGGGTGCTTTGCTGCTGTGAGTTTCACCATGGACAGTTTTTGTTGGATTCTGATGCCAAAAACAGCACAGCAGGAGTAATGGAGTGTGTGAAACAACAACCTCTACCCAGAGGAACAACAAGGCAATAGACTACTCAGTAAGTGTTTCTGACAGTTCATGTTTGTGTGTACTGTAGATGCCTAGCAAGGAGCTAATATATACTTTTTTTCTGTGGTTAGTGTAGCTGCTAAGTGCCCCTTATGAACCGCACAACGTGAGCCATTGTTCAGTCGTTTATTGCATTAGTACATGAAACTACTTTTCTCAAGCAATCAGAAAGGCTTGCTTTCTGTAGGCAGGAGTAATAAGTAGTTCATGCTCCCATGTAAATATAGCCACTCTGTTCTTCTGGTAGGACAACACAATGTTAAGTGGTAACTTAATTGTAGGCAGCCTGTCTGAGCAGGAGAACACTGATCTCTGTAAAGAAAAGCATTGAATTGGCCATAGTTTTTGTGAGCCGCAGATAGAATCGACAGTTTTTACTGTACACAAAATAATGTGGTCTCCATAGGAACCATTTACCTCCAAGGAAAGGAAGTGCTGTAAATCGGGATGTGGTGAGATACCCAGGACCGGCTCACAATCAAGCCCAGAGAGGAGGCAGATTTGTAAGGCAGACCACTGATCCAGACGCCCTGAAGAAGATCACACTGCTGGAGAGCGAGCTGCTCAAACTACGAGCTCAGATAGCCATGATCGTTACTGCCGCTCCAGCCTCAGGTTCACATTGTTTGTACCACGTCTCAACTTCTTTTCACAAAGCACACACGTGTTCAGCATGTTACACTGTGATTTGTAAGTCAGGCACATCTAATTACCTTTTTTGTGCTCTTTCAACATCTTGTTAGGTCTGGCCGAATCTCAGATTGCACCAGGCATGCCTTTGATGTCTCCCCCACCTCCACCATCTCTCACCTCCACGCCTCGCTGTGCTGCTCCTCCTCCACCACCTCCACCTCCCCCTCCTCCCTGCCCTAGCTCCTCCACTGAGACTTCCTCTGTATTCCAGCTGATCCACAAGCGCAGGAGGGACGAGAAAGACCTTGACAAGGGTCAGGACTCAGGCCTCAGCAGGGGTTCGGAAGTTAAAGGGATCCCATCCATGCTGGATGTTCTCAAGGATTTAAATCAAGTTAAATTGCGTTCAGTGGAGAGGTAGGCAGTACGATTGATAGAATATAGGTGTGCCAGAATTATTAGTTATACCAATATTAATATTCTAAAAAATGAGGGTTCATGTCCTAATGTTGGAGACTGCGCTCTTCAGTTCCCCCATAGTTTCAGCAATCACAAAGAACTTTTTCTGCCAGATTTTTTCCTCATTTTCTTTACCTTTCATTTCTTCTGTGTTACCCTGTACAACAACTGTCCCTTTGACAAAGCATTTTCCCTTCCTTTCTTTGTAGATCACCAGGGGGCACACCAGTCAGAAGGAGACGCAGTAAGGGAGGTGCAGCATTGCTCAGTGACCCAGCGGCTCTTATTGCTGAAGCATTAAAGAGAAAGTTCGCCCAGCATCGCCATAACAATTCCTCCGACAAAGAGAATTCACTCGATCTCTCGCCATTCGGCAGTCCAGACACACCCAAGGTTTGTTTCCCATAGACACACCCCATACTCACACACCTCTGTTTATTTTAACATGTTCATCGATTCCTTGGTGTATTGAAAAATTGCAAATTAGGTTTTGGAAATCAACATCATAGAAACTTATGCTACAAGAAAGAACGGGATCAATTGTGTGGTACGGTGCCTTTAAAGGGGCAGAAAGTTAGAGTCTCACTGCTCCACAGCTCAAAATGCCTGTAGACCCTTTTCACAGAAGACATTTTGACTTGTGAAAGCAGATAAAGCACAGGTGTAAATAATAAAATTAATGATGGCTGAATTCCATTTAGCTGCTTCAGTTTCAGGGTCCTGGTCTTGTGCATGCTGGCTCACTGTCACACTGTCAAGGCTTACTGCAATACTAAATTAAATAAAACGAAGCTACTGTTATTAGTAACACCTGTGCAGACAAGTCAAAATATGTGCAGTGAAAAAGGCTTATTACATCTGAGGGATTCATAATGAACTTGTAATGATGACTTTTCCAGGCACTAAAATGTATGATTTTTAAACCCCAGTGGCTGGTTTGTACTCTATTTTGGAACAAACAACAACAAAAAACAATTAAGCACAACTCTTCCTGTTGTAAAGATACACCTACCTACATGTTTATTCCTTTAAACATGTTCACGTTACCAGTCTGTGTCTTATGTCTTATAGAACCTGACAGTGACCATTCATCTAAATGAGTTTTCAATGCGGCATAAGGCGGCTAAAAGATGTACAACATGCCCAGATAAATGTCTCTGTTGCATAGTGCTTTTTTAATTGTGTCCTCCCCTGAATCTTATTACAAAAAACTGAGCTTGCAAGATTTAAGCTGTCTGCTGGTCCACTAATGTGACACTTCTGTTCCAGGTTCCTCTCCACCCCAGACGCAGTCAGGGGCGCCTCCACCTGTGATCCTGTTGAATAGCAACTTCTGACCCAAAAATGTCAAAAGTCAGACATCCCATCAGCCAGTTACAGCTCCCACAGATGTGCCTCACAAACGGATTACTACTGCAGCTACTGACTTACATTTCACTTTTATTTTTGTTTGTCTATTCTTCTGTTCTTGTAAGAGTGTTTGTCTCTCACTGAACAAAGTGCTTGTTTCTGTTAAGTATTTTTATGTTGGGAGATTTTGAATGTATATTTTTGTTACAGTGATTGCTGTGAACAAGGGGTTTGGTACAGTCGTTTTGTTTTTGTACAGTGGAATTGTGTGTTTCCAGTGTTATTCATACAGTAATGATATATTTTAAAGAAATAATGTGATAATGTATTCAAGCAGGTAGGCACTGTAGCTCGTAACTATCTGCCTTAATGTCTCTAAAGTCACTTTGTGAGGCCTTAATTATAGTGGGTACTGAGATTCACACAGCTCTATTCTATGCAACTGCTGTTTCAAGTTCTTTTATTTTATTAAAGTGTTAAAGTGCACTGATCAATTTATTGTTCTTGTTTTTATGTTTTCTAATATTTCAGTGTATGTCCAAATCCAGTTTTAGTTTAAATGTGTCGCCTTTCACAGCAGTTTGATCTTCAAACTGCAACAAAAATTCAAACACATCCAGAGTCATGCATGTGACGTCATTTCACATTGTTGCTTTGTGTGAATAGCCATCTCACATTATTAAACTTCAGCAAGTGAGTATGGACCAAGCTCCAAAAACACTGGGTCCTACAATTCCCATAATCCGAGTAGTTCTTGTGATGAGCAAACTGAACTTCATGTGTAAAATTGATGGAGTGCTCCTGGAGTGTAGGGCTGGGCGAGAAAACAGAAATTATCACGATATAATTATCCTCAATATAAATATGATCGAAAAAATTCTGATATGATTAAACCACCCATACACCAAGCAAGGGGCTGCTAATGCATCCTAAGCTAGATGCCACCTGCCGTTAAACGAGGAGGAGGAGAAGAAGAGCCAATCACAACCCAGGAAAAAAAGCAAATCAGGTCACAAGAATAATAAGCCAATCACGTTGCAGGAATAAAAGAGCCAATCAGAAGCCAGGAATAAAAGAGCCAATCACGTTATTAATCCTGCAACGTGATTGGCTCTTTTCAGAAGCTAGGATTAAAAGAGCCAATCACGTCGCAGGATTAATAACATGATTGGCTCTTGTATTCCTGGCTTCTGATTGGCTCTTTTAATCCTGCAACATGATTGGCTCTTTTATTCTTGTGATGTGATTGGCTCTTTTATTCCTCAATGTAGTTGGCTTATTTATAAGAGTCATGTCACAGGAATGAAAGAGCCAATCACATTGCAAAAATAGAAGTATGCTTACAGACACAGTGGCTAACAGGCTCGTAGTTGAGTGGAATAAGCAAAAAACAGGTAAGCGAAATTAGAGACAGAAGAAAATGCAGTGCCCATGACCAGCTCATAGCAGGACGAAGCCATCGTCGACAAGAAAGGTCACTCAACTTAAGTAGTTTGGAGATATTTTGGCTATTTACAATCCAACAAAAAACAAAGCAAACTGTGCTGAAGACACATGCCACCTAACAAGGGCAACACCACAAATCTGTTTTATGAATTGAAACAATATCACCCATCAGAACACACAGAAGGTAATAAATTACAGTACCTCAGATTTGTGAAATGTTCCACTGTTTGGCAAGTGTTTGTCGTGTTTAAAACCACATAGTTTAAAACCACAATTAACCACCTGGTTTCTTTTGCCTTTGAACTTGATAGAAATAATGATTTGACATTTATTGTGATAATTATTGATATCGACTGATAACATTGTGATAACATTTTTGGCCATATCGCCCAGCCCTATATCTACGTGTATTTATGCCTGACAACAAGCACAAGTTTTGTGTTGATTGCGTCGCCTAAATTGTTACATTAAAGCAATAGTTTGACATTTTGGGAAATAAGCTTATTCGCTTTCTTGTTGAGAGTCACTCCCTTGTCAGTCTGTTAAATATAATGCTACAGCCAGCAGCCAGTTATGTTAGCATAAAGACAGGAAACAGCTAGCCTGGCTGTGTCTGATGTAACAAAATCCATCTACCAGAACTTCTAAAGCACACTAATTAACACGTTTTATATGTCATTTTTTAATCCATACAAAAACCAAAGTGTAACAGCAAGTTGTGGTTGCCCTTCTGATTGCCTGGCAACCTCACGGTGAAGATGACACTTCTTTATGCTAAGCTAAGCTAACAGTCTCCTGGCTGTAGCTTCATATTTTATGGACAGACAGAGTGGTATCAATCTTCTCATCTGACTCTCGGCACGAAAGTGAATAAGCGGATTTCCTAAAATGTAAAATGTTCTTTAAAGTCACAGTCATTAGTTCATCATTAGTCAACAGCCTGAGATAGAAATGAAATACCTTGCCAGAATGAGGGTTTTCTTACTGCTACTGGTCCACATCCATTGGGATCTCATCTGTATTGGAGGAGTCAGATGGTGCCACATTGCTGCATGGAGAACATATCTGACTTTGGTAAGTCTTTCTTAAACTAATAATCCTTAGTTAGTTTCAATGTGATCACTGAAACATTTTCAAAAGCTCTGAATAATGTAATAGCCTGATATACATCTTTTTAACAATCTACTTGACGAAAAAAATGCCAGATACCCTAAGTGAAGATGAGAAAAGACTTTATGAGCCCTTTTCTCATTACTTCCTTCCTTTACATCATTCATAGAGTTCACAGTAACTAGATTTTCCAATACCTTGAGTTTACATCATTTGTTTCACTGTTAATCTTTTGACTGGCTTATAGCCAGTTGCACAGTCATAGAAACACTGCTCTGCATTTTTTCAGTCTGTGACTTGTTATACAGTGTTATACAGTATGCACAAAATCAAAGTCAGATTAAGGTAATTGAATTATACCTATCCAATTTCATTCTTAATTCAGGTATTTCAGTAAAATCACACAGTCAAAGTTTTACATTAAAATACTTACGTCTTAATGTAATTACCAAAGAATTATTACCGTGCATGTAAATGCACTGGATGGTCGGGGTCCTACAAAGCTTCTGCAACCATTATTCAGAAGACAATAACACACACTTTCTGACTTAAATAGATTACAATGGAGTAATTTTTACCTGGTCCCTGCAGATTCCCACTCCATGGCAGTGTCCTGATCTTCCCAATTGGGGGGTTGGAATGGTCTCACAGAACTGCAACAGAGAAGCAAGGTATAACATTAACTGGTTACAAGACAGATATTGATTGAAAATGTTATTAAAGTAAAATGTTTATGCATGGCATAAGTGTAGCGCACCTGACACTAAGATTCACTATAAGCCTGTGAGGGCCTTCACCAGAAGCTGTGGCAACCTGCCCATGTAAGGAGCAAAAAACACATAATCAAAGCTTCATAATAATTCATATAGTACATTACTTAAGACTATATTTTAATGTAATTTTGAATTTGTACTTTTGACTAGCAGGTAGAAAACTCACTTGGAATGTAAGGGTAACTCCATGAGTAGACTCATAGATACAGTTGTTCACACAAGCATGCACCTCAATATTACCAACACACTCGACAGAAATCTGCAATATCATAAAAATACATAGTGAAAATAAAGTGTATCATATACTGTATTTGTCATATTACAATACCAAACCCTTCCAGTGTAACAAGAAAGACTCTCCTACATGCTAATTATGCTAACTATGCTAACGTCAACGGCACATGGTCACAAGCATCAAGTAGAAACAGGAACTTCCCCGGCTGCGGAATAAAACGGACTCACAAACGTTACTCAACACCTGTACATGTTTGTTAATTTCTGTGTAAATCTGTACATACTTGAAAAATTACCTGAAACTCCATTTCGTTAAATGCGCATGAACCACATGGCATTGCTTGGCATCACGTGTCTTGTACGTCATCACGTGTCTTGTACGTCACTATGTGAGTATGCACAACTAAATTCTGCGACATAATCTACAGCAAAGTCAATGTTGAGTATGTGAAAATGCTGTTGAAATTGAACAATTGCCCAAAATCCTTTGTGTGATTTGGTTATGTCTAAATTATTACTTTTTTTACATTTGGGTTAGACAAGTTTTGTTTTTATTACAAGAAGAATAATCTTTGTTGTAGACTTTTATGTTATGTTACGCAGTCCTATTTTATGTTATACACATAAAACATAATACATTTTTTAAATAATACTAATTATATTTATCTTTAGCACTTTTCAAAGGCAAGTTACAAAGTGCTTTACACGGCAGAGACAAGGAAAAACCAGATACATATTACAAACAACATAAATCAAGACATAATAATTCAGTAACTAATTTGTGACACTTGCTGAGATGGCAGAAATATTAAAATATTTAAAATATATATCTCGGCCCACAAAAGCAACTCTTTGTCAGTGGTAGAAGAAGTATTCAGATCATGTACTTACTTTACAAGTAAACGTAGAAGTACCTCAATGTAAAAATACTCTGTTCCCAAATTTATATTATTAATTGTTATTAAGTCTAGTGCCGTTGTGGCTCGGCTTTGGCTGCTTTTTTAATTCCACTAAAAAAAATAGGTTTAAAAACTTAAAAAAACATACCTCTCTTCTTGATGTTCTTGTACAGAATGGTGATTATTCAGTGTTTTCCTTGGTTCATGTTAATCCACATTGGTCCATCATCTATGAGAGAAACAATAGATACCATCGTTCATCCATGTACATTAAATTAGAGATGATTATGTCCTGCAGAAGAGGAGTCCTTTTAAAAAGAAAGCAGACTCCTTACATAGCCCCATAAAATGCTTTACCTCTTTCCCTTGCAAATGAGATGCAAATCAGACTCCACCTCATCTGTTGCTGGTCTTTCTGTTGCTGGTTTTGCACATGATCATATCCCTATCTTTTGCACTTCCCTCATTTCCAATATAACCAAGTCTTTCTATTTGCACTATAATTTAAATTACTCATATTACACTGATATTAAACATATGGTATTCCTTGTAAATATGATTTTGTTTTCCTTTTTATTTCTTCCTTTAGTGCTACTTTTATATAGTTTGTTTTATTTTATTGCCTATTTTATTGTTTATATTCTATTCTAATTTAACTATCTGTTTATACATTTTCTGTGTGTGTAGCATGAAGAGGACTACAACTGCATTTTGTGATGCAATCCTGGTATTGTATAATGACAAGAATAAAACCTTGAATTGTTGAATCCTTGAGATAATAAAATTATTCCATGATTTTATTTCTGAAAAGTCACCACCCACTGCAGAGTTTACAAATATAATTATTTATATATATATATATATATATATATATATATATATTTATGGCGATGAAATAAATAAATATGGCTATGAAATAAATACTGAAATAAATAAATGAGGCAATAAATATATAAATAAATTTATATAAATAAGTCAATATAGTTCAATAAATAAATAAATAGGTTTTTATTTCATACTTCCACATTTATTTACTTCAGGGGACTTTTATTTCCTAATGCCACATTTATTTCCCAGCTCTTTTTATTTCATTTTCTTATATTCAAATGAATGGGGCGTGGTTATCTCAGATTCCAAAGCAACAGCACGCTCTTTGTGTTTTAAAGCAATGTGAAAAGGTCAAAGTTAGACAAGCAATTCATTTTTGATTATCAAGGTATGTAACGTACTATGCTAATTAACATGTAAATTACTTTCTAGTTCAGCACTTACCTGTTAAGAGGTAGATAATCTTCAAAGTATGCTTAAATAAAAAACGTTTCTTGTCAACTATGTGTTTGTACCTGTGTCTAGTCTCAAATATTATTGCAGGAAAAGTTGCAGTTAGGTAAATATTTAATGTTAAATGGTACATTGTTCCTGTTAAACAGTCAGATGGTTCTCCTTTCCTACCTCTGCTCACAAGCTGTTGCTTCAATGTCCACAGAGACAGTAGCTATACAGTTGAATAACTAAAACACATAAAAAGGACTGTAATACATTCATAAATAATTCAAGGCTTCCTTAATTTAATGTGATGCTTACTACACACTCACCACATAGCATGTGATCATGAAGCTGACACATAACAGCTTTTATATTTTTTTAAAATATAAAATGATTAATATTATTTAAATAAGTTGTGAAATATATTAAAGTCTTGACATCACTTTCTTCATATCACCTTAGAAACTACAAACATTCCACCTGAGGTGACAGCATATTCATGCTTTTGTGCTGCTGGAAGAAGTTTGTGCAACCATTTGGTTGGTGGCTCTGCTGGCACTACGACTAATGTCGGTGAAAATGTAAGTCTGTCAGTGGGTCCACCACTTTGGTCCTGACTGAAATATCTTAACAACCATCTGATGGACTGCAATTAACATTCATTCAACATTAATTTCCCCCACAGATGTTGTTGTAGGTTAACTATTTGCCAAATGAATAATTTTTTGCTGAACATTCATGAGCAGATTCTAAAAATATCATTCTCATCTATTGGCGCGGTCTCCAAAACATTTGACAATTGCACATACAGTGGGGGAAATAATTATTTGATCCCCTGCTGATTTTGTAAGTTTACCCCCTTACAAAGACATGAACAGTCCATAATTTCTATGGTAGGCTCATTGTAACAGAGAGAGACAGAATATCAACAAAAAACTCCAGGAAAAAACATTAAATAAAGGTTATACATTTATTTATATTTGATTAAGTGAAATAAGTATTTGATCCTCAAGCAGAACGTGACTTAGTACTTGGTGGAGAAACCCTTGTTGGCAAGCACAGAGGTCAGACGTTTCTTGTAGTTGGTCACCAGGTTTGCGCACATCTCAGGGGGGATGTTGGTCCACTCCTCTTTACAGATACTCTCCAAATCCTGAAGGTTTTAAGGCTGTCGCTTGGCAACTCGAAGTTTCACCTCCCTCCACAGATTCTCTATGGGATTAAGGTCCGGAGACTGGCTAGGCCACTCCAGGATCTTAATGTGCTTCTTCTTGAGCCACTCCTTTGTTGCCTTTGCCGTATGTTTTGGGCCATTGTCATGCTGGAAGACCCATCCATGACCCATCTTCAGTGTTCTGGCTGAGGCCAGGAGGTTCTCATCCAAGATTCTACGGTACATGGCCCCGTTCATCAGCCCCTCAATGCGGTGAAGTCTTCCTGCACCCTTAGCAGAGAAACAGCCCCAAAGCAGAATGTTTCCACCTCCATGTTTGACAGTGGGGATGGTGTTCTTGGGGTCATATTCAGCATTTCTCTGCCTCCAAACACAGCGAGTCGAGTTGATGCCAAAGAGCTCAATTTTGGTCTCATCTGACCACATCACATTCTCCCAAGCCATCTCTGAATCATTCAGGTGTTCATTGGCAAACTCCAGACGGGCCTGTACATGTGCCTTCTTGAGGAGGGGGACCTTGCAGGCACTGCAGGATCTCAATCCATTACGGCGAAGCGTGTTACCAATGGTTTTCCTAGTGACTGTGGTCCCAGCTCCCTTGAGATCATTAACAAGCTCCTCCCATGTAATTCTGGGCTGATCCCTCACCTTTCTCAGAATCATCCTTACCCCATGAGGTGAGATCTTGCATGGAGCTCCAGAGCGAGGGCTATTGACTGTTATCTTGTATTTCTTCCATTTTCGAATTATCACGCCAACAGTGGTCTCTTTCTCACCAAGCTTCTTGCTGATGGTCTTGTAGCCCATTCCAGCCTTGTGCAGGTCTACAATCTTGTCCCTGATGTCCTTTGACAGCTCTTTGGTCTTGCCCATGGTGGTGGAGAGGTTGAATGGAAGTGATTGATTCTGTGACAGGTGTCTTTTATACACATAACGAGTTGAGATCAGGAGTACTTTCCTAAAGGGACAGGACTAATTTGTGTGCCTCATGGGCACATTACAGGTCTGTGGGGGTCAGAATTCTTGCTGGTTGGTAGGGGATCAAATACTTATTTCACTTAATCAAATATAAATAAATGTATAACCTTTATTTAATGTGTTTTCCTGGAGTTTTTTGTTGATATTCTGTCTTTCTCTGTTACAATGAACCTACCATAGATGGACTGTTCATGTCTTTGTATGGGGGTAAACTTACAAAATCACCAGCAGGGGATCGAATAATTATTTCCCCCACTGTATGTATTTATAGGACCAATATCTGTGAAGTGAATGTACTTTAATTAATGAGTGAATGCAGAGGTGCGGTTTGTAAATGTAAGTTGGCTAAGACTAAACCTAACAGGTCGTGGGTAAAAATATAGGCACACAGAGAGCTTCTTAAGTTGTTCAACTTTAATAACCACCACAAAATTCAGAGAACAGAACTCAAACTCTGACATTACTTGAATGTCGGTTAAGGTTTGTTCAGTTGCTTCGTCTTCCTCCTTGTCCTCCTCGTCCTTCTCCTCCTCCTCCTCCTGAGAAATACAAAAGAAATGTTTGGAGTCACTTAAAACCACAAAAGATTATAATGATCTTATGTCCACTCATATGTAGCCTTATGAAGATGTAAAGACAAGGGACAAATAATGCAATAATAAAATAATATATTAATATATAGGTCTATAATAGTGAACTGCGAACATCAAGTCCAAGTCCACCACTGCACCACAGCTGCATTTAGCCTGTGACAAGTCCTGTGTACTATGTGTGGGTTTTTATACATTTAAATATTGTTTTCTAACAAAAAGCAATGCATGAAAAACAGCTGAATTTTCCCTTGATGCAAAAAAAGTGCACCAAAGAAAGCCTAATTAGCTTGAGCTTTTTTCACACATTGATTGAGAGAATATCCGCACTCCTTTTACCTGTCATATGAATCACTGTCAGTCTCTGGAGGGTCACCCTCCATGGCCTCCATGGTTTCCTCATCCTCACATTCGGAGGATTGGTAGGTTCTCTCAGAACTAGTTAGAAAAGGTTGCACAGAGAGACAAGTAAATCAGACAGATTATTGGCACCAACAGGTGACAAGACAAACATTAATTCAGGATGGCATTAAAGTAGGTGGCAGAGTAAGCTATCTGTATGCACGCTGCATAGAAGACCAGTTGCAGTTGATAGTCTGAGCACATGGTCTGTCATGGAAGAGTGTGTGTATGTTAAGTCTTGCTGGTGAAATAATAAAAGTGAACGTCTGATGAAATAAAGGTTAGATTGATTAAATTAAATAAAAATCATCCTTGTCCTACAAAGCATTTACAACCACCAGTCAGAAGGCACAAACACACACTTTTTTCACACATTGATTGAGAGAATATCCATACTCATTTTACCTGGCATATGAATCACTTTCAGTCTCTGGAGGGTCACCCTCCATGGCAGTTTCCTCATCCTCACATTCGGAGGATTGGTAGGTTCTCTCAGAACTAGTTAGAAAAGGTTGCACAGAGAGACAAGTAAATCAGACAGATTATTGGCACCAACAGGTGACAAGACAAACATTAATTCAGGATGGCATTAAAGTAGGTGGCAGAGTAAGCTATCTGTATGCACGCTGCATAGAAGACCAGTTGCAGTTGATAGTCTGAGCACATGGTCTGTCATGGAAGAGTGTGTGTATGTTAAGTCTTGCCGGTGAAATAATAAAAGTGAACGTCTGATGAAATAAAGGTTAGATTGATTAAATTAAATAAAAATCATCCTTGTCCTACAAAGCATTTACAACCACCAGTCAGAAGGCACAAACACACACTTTTTTCACACATTGATTGAGAGAATATCCATACTCATTTTACCTGGCATATGATTTACTTTCAGTCTCTGGAGGGTCACCCTCCATGGCAGTTTCCTCATCCTCACATTCGGAGGATTGGTAAGTTCTCTCAGAACTAGTTAGAAAAGGTTGCACAGAGAGACAAGTAAATCAGATTTTTGGCACCAACAGGTGACAAGACAAACATTAATTCAGGATGGCATTAAAGCAAGACATTCACACATTGCTGTGCAAAGTATAGTGGATGACTGTAAACTACATTAACCTGTGAGGTCCATGTCCAGCACCAAAAGCAGTCCCCTAGCCATGCAAGGAGAAAAAAGAATACATAAATCAAAACTACACCAAAACATATCCATTGTATAAGAACACATTTTCATTTCACTTTTAATGTACACTTAAAACGAACTGTTTGAAACCTTACTTGTTGAGCGAGAGCAATATTCACCACAACATTTAGACTGCGACATAATCAAAAACGCACTGTGAAATGTATTGTTACCATTGTGACATCAACATCTGCTTAAATGCATTTCTAAATTAATTTCCCCTGTTGGCTAGACTAACATTGCTATTGTTGCAACCACACATGACCCTGATTCAGTAAGTTCACTAATTCTGCACACATGCAAACACAAACTATAGGATAACTATTGAAGACAGCAGAGAAAGCTCTTTCACAGACCGCTGAAAGAGCTTTCAGGAACCTGTTAGCCTGTTAGTGCTAGCACACGTGCTCCTTCAGCAACAATGCCCAACCAAGATACCAGTGTACCTTATGACAGAGATGACCTAAGACAGAAATTATCCAAGTATGTAGAATGCAGACTAAATGACTAGCAAACAAGTTGTTACACCAAAACATATCTAGCATCGGGAAAGGAAAATTTTGCCCTCACAGCCTCCACGACAGTTATAAGATGCACATGTGCTAGCAATTCTAGCGTTGTGATCGATCGAACAGACTTCTCATTCAAGAAATTCGCCAAGTCAGTCCACATGCAAAAACAACTTCCCAAACTGCAGAACTTCCACATACTCTTCCAAAAACTTGAATATGTATGTTCATTTCAGCCTAAAATGTTTAAACTTACACGTCTTTTTGTTGTTTTGCAAGACGCCATTAATATCTTCCTTCCTTTCCTCAAAGGTATTGGTACGTCGTAGCGTGATGGCGTCAGACTACGTCAGTGTTACTTATTGTATTCATTGTATATTTATATATATATATATATATATATATATATATGATACCGCAGTGTTGAGAATCCCTTTGCTTGCTAGGTTATTCCAGGTTATTTCTGATAACTGTTTTTCATTTGTGTCAGACTTTGTTGTTTGATGGAAGAATCTCTTATTCATTTCTCTTACAGCTAAAACATTACTTATTTACAACTCTCACTGTGAAAAATATTAAAGTACCTCTTTCCCTCCATAAAAACAAAAACAAAACTACTGTTGACTTTACTTTTTACGCAGCATTACTCCACCCAAACCCCAAATAAGTCTATTCCAACAGAGAGTTAGACCTCTCTGGGGTCTAGTTGACCCCAAACTTGTGTAACATCACCATGAAGGACAACATTCTATATATATATCTTCATCTGTAAATGACTTTTAGCAAAACATACCTCTTTTCCTGAGATCCTTGTACAGAACAATGATTAGACTTTCCTTCCATTCGTGTTGGTCTAATTTGTGACAGTTGCTGAGATGGCAAAATATTCAAGTACATATCTCGGTCCACAAAAGCAAATCTTTGTCAGTGGTAGAAGAAGTATTCAGATCATTTACTTACTTTACAAGTAAATGTAAAAATACCTCAAAGTAAAAATCCACTAAGGTTCATGTTGGTCCACGTTGGTCCACCATGATCTCTGAGAGAACCAACAGATACCATTGTTCATCCTTGTACATTGAATTCGATGATTATGTATTATTGATTCAAAAAGAAGGCAGACTCCTCACATAGCCCAATAAAAACCTTTAGTATTTCCCCTTTTAGAAACCAAGTGAAAGTAGCAGGTGAAAAAGAGATGAGACAATAAAATAATTCCATGGTTTCATTTCTGATAAGTCACCAGCCACTGCAGAGTTGCAGTGTGTTATCACTATGAAACCAACACTGACCTGTCCTATCTCGTTGTATTTACATATATTTTGTAGGGAAATGTGAATACTTCAAAGAGATTTGACTGACTGTCACGTGCCTTCATGCACACACTAGCACCAGCCAGACTAATAAAAAACATGTCCTATATAAATACAAACCCAAAATGTATTCTGATATTAATGAATTGCAGTTATTTGAATTAACTATAAATTTTGTAAAAAGATC
The DNA here is from genome assembly GCA_008360985.2 of Macquaria ambigua. Taxonomy (NCBI): domain Eukaryota; kingdom Metazoa; phylum Chordata; class Actinopteri; order Centrarchiformes; family Percichthyidae; genus Macquaria; species Macquaria ambigua. The sequence continues at coordinate 56,630 of VMKM01001639.1, read as the reverse complement.
AACCCTCCAAATTGCTCTCAAAGAGGAAGACTTGTCTGAAACACTGATTGATCAAAATAAAGCAGTTTCTGGAAGCTGCAATCTCTACAACAAGAGTGTAGCTACCTCCTCCTCGTCTCCTCTTGTGGATGCTATGAGACATGGGTGCTGAAATCTGAATCCAGGTCCAAGGTAATGTGGGGACAGCCTTGCCAAAAGGCACACAATTGACTGTGAGCTCCTCATCCACAATTATAAAGGGATGCTTGTGTGCTTTAAATTTAAAACCTTTATGGGAGCCTTGCATTGTTGCAAACACATTATATTATATTATTTTTATTACCTGTTCTCTGTCCAGCACCCTTAAAGAATAGTGTGTGCAAACCTTTGCCTTTTCCTAGTAAATTATTTTGGACCATGGCCATTTGGTCTCAAAATTAGGATAACAGCACAGAGCCTAGAGGTGATTCTTTGCTGCCCTCTCTTTCTTACATCCTGGGGGTTATTGTAGACAAGTGGTGCTGTGGATACTTTGTTTCTATCAGCTATGTCTGTAAACACAGCTGGGAAATGCATGTTCAATCATGATGACTTGACAAACAGAACAAAATGCTGATCTTTATTCAATAACTCAAACTCTCAAATGATGTATGTGGATATACAGTATGTAATCTACTGTATATGGTCAAAAAGGGCAGTTCCCATCTTAATTGAAAAGATTCTTCCGTGGGCAACATGTTAAACGGTTGTAAGTTGCTGTTACAAGCAGCAAGGTGGTGTGAACAGCACTGAATGGAGTATCAAATCACTCTCATCCTGTCATATGTAAGATAAGAGTAGCAGGACTGCACAATATTTGATAATAACTTTAATGAAAAGTGTATCAAGCACACAGAAAGGTTGGACCCACAGAGCAGACTCGACTTGAGTAAAAGTTCAGAGCTTTTATTAACCCAAAAGCAAGGTAAGTCCACAGAGCAAAAGTATCCAAAGGGTGAAGCAAAGCAAGTAGTCGTAACACAAAAACTGGTCATACACAAGCAACACAGGGAACACAAGTAACGCGGGATAACGACACACATGAGGTGAAGATTATCTGGCAAAGGGGAGAGCAGAGACACTGGGTATATATAAGGCTAGGTGAGTAGACAATGAGACAGGTGAAACACATTAGGCTGATTAGGGCTGGCGGGAAACTTGACAGGAACAAGAGGATGAGACAAAAACCCTACCAAAATAAAACAGCAAGTCACACAAAACACAGACTAACAACCCTGACCATGACAAAGTGTTAGTACCACCTTATTTATTTGTGGCTTTTCTACAAGGTGCTTGTAAGGCATCTGGCACAGTACAGTCACACTTAGCGTAGGTATACGGGAATATTCCTGCAATCTAAACAAACAAACAAAAAAAGAATCAAAAATGATTAATTATGCCTTTTGGCTTTCTGTTTAAGCCTGTTTTGTGCAAATGCAGAATGTGACTTTTTTACTTTCTGGTGGCTCCTTTTGTCACATGCCTCTCTGTCTCTCCCTCCAGCCACATTCCCACTGTCTCAAACTTCAATTCCCATTCTCTTCCTTTTCACCAGAAGCCCTCCCACATCCAGCCACTCCCTCCTGTCCTGCAATAACCCCTTTACCTCCAGTCCCAGTCACCTGACCTTCTCTGATGCCTGTTCACCTGTTTCCACGCCTCATCAGCCCCGCAGTACTTCAGAAGCCCTTTTCCACTCACTCCTTGCCAGTTTGCCAAAGTTGCAATCTTGCCTTGTGCCTTTGTTTTCAAACCACCGGAACCTGAACCTAGTGATGATCGGATGAAGCCTTATGAAGCTTTGGGGCTTTCTTTCTATTTGTGCTGAAAAAGATTTGAAGCTTCAGGGCTTCAAACTCAGCAAACACAGAGACATCTGGTGGCTTGTAATACATAGAGCAGCCCTTCATGACTTGGGCTGAAGCACCACCACACCTCGCTGATATTAATAGTTGTAGTCTCATATGAGTGCAGTAAGTCCAAGAAGCCTACGTGTTATCTGTATACTTTTGTTCAAGAGTACTGTGTTAAATAGATGTTATTGTGCAATATGTTACAGTAAAATAATTATGCCCAGATATAAAATATTTTTGCTGACAAGAAACATGAATGTGCCTTTTTGGTGTAGTTTACTCCGAGTGCTGCTGTGGGCTCATAGTTTTAAACTTCATCGTTGATATTTACGACATTTCATATGAGTTGCAATGTGATGTGATAGGAGACTGATATTCATTAAATAACCTGTTACTTTTATTACATTATTACTTCGTAACAGGAGGAAACTTTATCATACTCTTGATTATGTCTTTCTAGTGCACATAACCATATTTCTCTATTATTCTCTTCTCTTCTTATCCCACTAATGTGCCGATCACATAGTTTAGCTGTAAAACTTTCAAAACTGTCAAACTGAATGAAGCACTTTCCGAAGTACCAGTGACGTTTGAAGCTTCGGACGTGTGGGAGAAAAATCCAGAAGATGGGCCAGATGTCCTCAGGATCTTCACCACACTTTAAAAAAAAACTAAGCAATACTAGCAAATAAAACACTGAGTCCAGATGAGTTCAGATGTGAGCAGAGTTTACTGTTGAATCAAACAATACAGCAAACACGAGTTATTCCATGGAACAACTGAATACACAGTGTACAGGTCTCGCCTTTTATACCCTTCTGTTACCCCTCCTTCTGTGGACCTTAGAGTAGGCACCACCTTTTGACCTTGAATTGCTATCCCTTGCGTCCCAGACCAGACACCATTGTTTTTCTTTTTAGCCAATTCCCCTTTGATCAGTAAATAATTGTGTCAAATGCTAGGTGATTTCCAAGTCCCAAAGGCCTGGCATCATTGGATCAATAAACAATCGTGTCTGTTCACAGCTCTTTCTGTATTTAAAAAAAAACATGTTGCTCTGACTGTTTTGTGCAACTGGCCATACTCTCCTGCACATTCTGTTTTTTATGTATCCAACCATGTTCACTTGTATCATATCAACTTGCCCTTTTCTGATTTGTTACATTGTGGTTTTGTACTTGTTACATTTTGTCTGTGAGCATTAAGCTGTGTCCTGACTTGACCTTCCCTACAGTAATACAACTTCACTACCAGTGATTCAACTACATTGATTATTATTTCCCACAGACGTCATCAGTCACATGATGTTCTTCATTTGACACCAAGCTCCGATACAATGTATTGAAACAGCGAGCTTCACAGGAGTGAAACAAGCTTCGGCGCTTCGGTATCATCCGCCCATCTCTACCTGAATCTGAACCCGAACCTGTCACAGACCCTGCACCTATACCTGTACCTGAACCTGCCTGTCTGTCTACCTGCACCTGCCTGTTTTCCTCATGCTTTTCTTCTACTTTTCCTCATGCTTGAAGTCAAAGTGACCATGAATAGGCTTTAACATTAAGAAGAATAAAGTAATGTATGTTATTGTATAAACTAGCTACATACTGTAAGCTACACCTATTTATACATACATATTATGTTCAGTAATTCACGAGTTTATCTTATCAAATAATAAATAACCATTATTTACCATTATCTTATTCTACCACCTGAGCTGCTGGACAAAAAGGTGAGTACAAGCTTCTGACTAAGAAAGAACGTGTCCAAGAAAAGGCTTTAATCACAGTGCAATATTGCGTTTCCACAATAAATGAATGCTTCTTCCATCACACACAGAACAAAACAAAATAAAACACATGCTACTGGTCCTTTTATGTAGTATCTTTTTATTTGCAAAGAGTGTACAATAATCAGCACCATTAGATGAACAAATATTCAGTACACTGAGTGTTCCCCATTCCTTCCCTCCATCTATATATATATATATATATATATATATATATATATATATATACATATATAAACAAAATAAGAAGAGAAAAAATAAGTAAATTTAAAGAAATAAATATACATACATACATACATATATATAGTATATGCATGAGCGTATATAAACATACTTTAGTGTCCCCCTTGTTGTTCCAGAGGGTGCATGATGTTCATATACACTGAGACATACAAAAACAAAAATGACAAAAACAGCGACAATTGTAAGTAGCAATAACGTAATATGTACCTTATGTGTAGTTTACCTATATCCATAAGGGCTCTGAGCCAGAAATTGTCCAGGTCTATTACTGATCACCTCTGCTGGTCCTTTTGAGGGTGAAATTGTCAGAATACAACAGAAAAAATGTTGAAGAAAAATAAATGGAGCAAAATGATTGCTATACTTAAACACTACTTGGCAAAAAATGTGAAGGTGGCGCCAGAGGAAAGGCCATTTTACTAAGATCGAAAGGTCTATCCCTGAGGGATTACTAAAAGTAATATTGCTTGGGTCTTCCCGTATTGAAATAGTTCACCCAACAAATATTCTCTGCACAGCAAAGAAAAAAAAACAGGTCAGTTTCAGTTGAGTCTATGCTTGCATTTCTCTTATCCACAGTGTTTGGATAAACTTTAACTTATCCAAACAATCCAAAAGAGTTTGTGATATTTTGAACAAACAACAGAACAGATCATTTTATCGCCGGGCTGTAGAATCTTGGATGCTGGTCGCTCCGGTTGAACCTTTGTTAACCTTAAATTATGTTATAGAAATAATATAAAATCCAGCAATTACACAGGAAAGTCACAAAACAACTTTATAAGTTTATATTAGCTGGACAAAATGCTTTTTACCCGGAGGAAACTCAGCTCCATTTTCACATGGATCAGAAACACACCCACATACTTTCATTAGTCATTTAATTACAGACATTCATGGTTTGTTATGTTCTTTAATTGTTCTTGAAAAACCACAGCAAATAGCTGAGGACATGCTACTTAAAATAACTCAAATTCAGGAAAACAATGAATTCGTATGTTCCAAGATTAGAAATACTTACAATGCCCCTAATCAAACTTCAGCCAAGCCACAACAGATTACCCTCAAGGTTTAGTCAATATTTTGGCACCTCACTATTTCTGTAAGTAATTCTATAAGTGAAACACCATCCTTCATTTGCTGCAGGGTGTCATGGGGGATTCATGGGGACCCCTGGGACTGCTGGGAGACTTTGAGCATCACGTAATCAATGAGCTGCTCAAAGGAGGCTTGTTGCTGGCATCTTTATGTCTTTGCTGGACTATGGCGATGTTATATACATGCATGCATCTTCACAATGCCTACACATGCCTGGATACTGTCTACCATGAAACACTGAGATTTATCACAAATCTCAAAGCTCTTACTCTCCGTTGCTCTCTGTATGCTCGGATCTGCCATGTCCACCCGTAGACTTAACCATTCAGGGACGCTGGAAGTCATTCAGAGTTGGGGGTGCTGAGAGAAAGTCTATATCATGACGTCATATTAATGCTATGCAACATTCATGTTTTTTTTTTGTTTTGTTTTGTTTTGTTTTTTGTATTAATTTAACTGGCCAACAGCATTTTACACCAGCTTTAGAACGTTCTACGCTACAACAGACAGCAAACCAACATACTGTATGTCAAAGCAGCATATCATATTCAGCTATGGAGAGTTCACACACGGATTGCAGGTTTATTCCTAATCAGAAGACGATTTATTATTGACTGAGCTACGGCCACACCATACGGGTAGCAACAAGGCACCTGACCTGTATAATACACACACACACACACAGCAACCGAAAACAATAATTACAGAATTAATTGAAGGCCGCACTCCAACACTCCACACTACAGAGACATCCTCTTGCTCTCGTTTGAAGCATGTCGCACCTACAAGATTTGTGTCAACCAATTACCGAACAACAATGTTTTATAGACTGCCTACGCTACAATGCTACTCTCAAAAATAAAAGTTTTTTTATTGATTTGTTTAGTAAACTTTTTTTGCCTTGCAGTCACAGCCCCTGGCCAGTAGGGGTGCTGCAGCCCCCTCAGCACCCCTACTTCCAGCGTCCCTGTAACCACTGGCACATTCTTATTTATAAGGCTGTTCTTGGACTGCTTCGTTCTTACCTAACGATATGCAGCTTACAAAAAAGTATGGGAAGCTACTGTCTTTGCTCCCAGGACATGTTTCTACCAACTGCCCGTATTGAACTGGGAAAAAGGGCGTTTAGTATGCTGCTCCCTCGGCTTCGAATCAGTTGCAACTTTGGGAGCTGGTCTCATTGGACGCATTTAAAGTTATTCTAAATGATCTGGAAGCAGGTACATCTGGCTGTAGATGTTTTGAATGATGAATAATGTTTTGATATTTTATAATTTTGTTCTTTGTTTTAAATTTGTTTTATGTCTGCAACCGTGTTATTTGTGCTGCTGCCTGTCTTGGTAAGGACACTCTTGAAAAAGAGATTTTTTTAGTCTTTTACTCCTGGTTAAATAAAGGTTAAATAAAGGAAATAATAAAAATCTGAAGTTGAACAGAATGGCCCATCTGACCCATCAAAGGTACCCAGTGAATGGAATCACACATTGAGACTGAGCACTTAGCATCCAGAACATCACTCAACAACCTTGTGCCAATGTAATGACCTCTGTCCATTGGGGTGGCACTTAAATATCTTAACCATCTGATGGACTGCAATTAAATATTCTACAGACATTCATTTTCCACACAGAGGTTGTTGTAGGTTAACTATTTGCCAAAAGAACACATTTTTGCTGAACATTCGTGAGCAGATTCTAAAAATGTCATTCTCATCTATTGGCGCGGCCTTCAAAAACATTTGACAATTGCAAATATATATTTATAAGACCAATAACTGTGAGGTGAATGTACTTAAATTAAAATCTGAGTGTGGTCAAAGAAGAATGGAATAATAGTATTAGGAATCATGGTCTTTGTATGTCTTAAACAAATAAGGGTAATCAAATGTTATTTTTATGATGAATGTTGTACTTTCTTACGTGAATGCAGAGGTGCAGTTTGTAAATGTAAGTTGGCTAAGACTGAACCTACCAGGTCATGGGTAAAATATAGGCACACAGAGAGCTTCTTAACTTGTTCAACTTTAATGACCACCACACAATTCAGTGAACAGAACTCAAACTCTGACATTACTTGAATGTCTTCTCTTCTACAGCAGATCATTTTATACCAGATCAGAATAAAAGAGTTACATCTCTACTGAGTGTGTGTGTATATATATATATATATATATATATATATATTTACACACACACATAAATAAATATATATATATATATATGCATACATAAAGAACACTTAGCCACATCTCCGTTAGCCAGATTTGGAATCTGATTGCATGTTTGCAGGTTACATGCAAATCAGCATAACACTAGTCATGTTCCTAAAGCTACTTTGAGAAGAGCTAAAACAGCTTCAGCTGCACATTATTCACACTGGAGATTGGTTTTTCCTATTGTGTAATGAGAAAGAGAGAAAGATGGTGCATTCCAGTGTAATTTCAGCTACCTGATCCACTCAAGATGCATGACATGTAAATGAGTTAAATGTGGTACAGACACATTCTCAGTGAGTTGTCAGAAGTCATAACCAGTTAATTGCTTTTTGCAACAAGCAAGCACCTAATGTTGGCCTGTCTTTGGTCCAGACTAAAACATCCCTTTAAAGAAAAGAATGAAAGGTTAAGGTTTGTTCAGTAGCTAGTCTTCCTCCTTGTCCTCCTCCTCCTCCTCCTCAAGACTATGAGAAATACAAAAGAAATGTTTGGAGTCACTTAAAACCACAAAAGATAATGATATAATGATCTTATATCCACTCATATGTAGCCTTATGAAGATGTAAAGACAAGGGGCATATAATGCAATAATAAAAAAACGTGTTTTGTAACAAAAAGCAATGCATGAAAAACAGCTGAATTTTCCCTTGATGCAAAAAGTGCACCAAAGAAAGCCTAATTAGCTTGAGAGTTCAAAATAAAAATTGAATTTAACATTGCTAATGAATGCATCAAGCTAGAGAAGACAGGCAGGTTTGTGTGCCATCAGTGGCTACTTTCCTCTGCTCTCTGACAGCTCAGTTGCTGTTGTGGAAGAAGTAATTCAGGCAAAATGAAACTCTAATGTTAACTTTTAAAACCATGGTGAGAAGTGGGAGGGTGGCTTGAGTGATTTAAGTCAGTTGCACGAGAAACTAGCTGGCTTTAATGCATCATTAGCCATCAAACTGCCATCACTTACCTGCTGTTTTCTTACACCTGCTGGTCTACCTCCATGAGGTCTTCATCATCATCAGGGAGGGATAGAGGTGGTGCTCCATTGCTGCATGGGAAATATAAAATCTGCCTTTGGTAAGCCATACATAAACTTTTAAGCCTGTTAGTTTCAGTATGATCACAGAATGAAAAAAAAAAAGAATTGTAAAGAAAAGTATTGCTTTTTCCAGCCCTAAATAGTGTCTGCAGGTCTTCCTCTCAGGCTGTATAATAAGGTACCGCAGTCTAATTGAGAGCGACTCAGATGAGTGTATCGCTATCAACATTTTTATCGACTCAGGTCTTCTGTCATCGAGGTTATTGTAGCTGGAGAGAACAATGGTCAGAGAGACTTTGGTAAGAAGATCAACCGGGAACATTTAAAGTGAGGGGGACAAAAATAGGAGGAGGACCTTGAGCATGCATATTTCTGTCTTTGTGGTCTGTCATGGAAGTGTGTGTATGTTAAGTCTTGCCGGTGAAATAATAAAAGTGAACGTCTGATGAAATAAAGGTTAAAGGGAAACTCCGGTATTTTTTAACCTGGGCCCTAATTTTACAAATTTTGGGGTCAAAATAACTAATACTTACTATTAGTTTTGGAATTCAGTCCAGTAGATCGCCTCCGTCAGCATCCGTGAACAAGCTGCAATGGCTGCAACGTAATCCTTGCGGGTAATTGCGCCCGTGAAAAGTACGTCCACTAAAAGTGCTTGTTTTTGCCACTGACAGGATTAGATTGTTATTTGAAGTGTCTGACAACATTATGAAAAGGATCCCTACAGAGGCAGACTGTTTGTTAAAGAGTAAGATCCTTTTGTCTTCCTTCAGCAACTCTCTCTCTTGCGAGATTTCAGAGTGAGAACATCCCTTGAGCGAGACTTTCTGTTTCTGGTTAAACAAAAAGGATCTACCAGAGTTTCCCTTTAAATTGATTAAATAAAATAAAAAAATCATCCTCGTCCTACAAAGCATTATCAGTCACCATTCAGAAGGCACAAACACACACTTTCTAAGTTTCTTGTGGCATTTATGTCCTTTGCTCTCCTTTTGAAGAGGAAGATTTATAAAAAATAAAATAAAATAAAAAGGTCTATCAAGAACATTTACATTGATTAAGAGAATATCCACACTCATTTTACCTGGCATTTGGATCACTTTTAGTCTCTGGCGGGTCACACTCCATGGTTTCCTCATCCACACACTCAGAGAATTGGTAAGTTCTCACAGTACTAGTTAAAAAAGGTTGGACACTAAGAGACAAGTAAAACAGATAGATTAGTGGCATCAACAGGTGACCAGACAAACATTAATTCAGGATGGCATTACAGTAAGACGTTCACACATTGCTGTGCAAAGTATAGCGGATGTACATTAACCTGTGACGTCCATGTCTGGCACCGAATGCAGTTCCCTAGCCATGCAAGGAGAAAAAAAATACATAAATCAAACTACATCAAAATATATCCATTGTATAAGCACACATTTTCATTTCACTTTTAATGTACACTTAAAATAAAGTGATCAAAACCTTACTTGTTGAGTGAGAGCGATATTCACCACAACATTCAGACTGCCAGTCTGCAACATAATCAAAAACGCACTGTGAAATGCACTGTTACCATTGTGACAACAACATGTGCTTAAATGCATTTCTAAATTTCCCCTGTAGGCTAGGCTAACATTGCTAATGTTGCAACCACACACAACTTTGACTTGTACCGCACACATGCAAGCATGCAACTATAGGATAACAGAAATGTGGTGAAGACTTTGGTTTTTAAATCTTTACTCACTTTATCTTGTCAACTAAAATAAATATAATTTACTTTTAACCTCATTGTTCTGTTTGGGCACTCTTTAACAGCTCAAAAAACATACTTTAACATTGCTTTATCATCTTGATACCACATTGAGTTTGATCTAATGACGTCAGACGATGACATGTTTAAGAAGTCTGTAACTGTTGTAATTATTATTTACACAATTTACATAAGTTATAGTTATAAAGACAAATAATCATTCATAAGACCAAGTGAAAGATTTAATGTAAATTGTATTAGTTTATTTATCATTTCATTTGATACAATAGTACTTTTATTTTGAAGTCATGGTCAGAGGTCACATTGGGCTGCTCTCGTGAGCAGTAGGAATCTGGCATGCCGTCAGAGTTTGTCAAACCAAAGTGGATTTCAAGATTATTCCCTTTGTTGCATGCAGCCAACGAGGTATCATTTGTTTTCTGTATTTTACGTTATTTACTTTGTTAAAAGGTGTTGTACATGCTGTGCATGTTATCATTTTATGCTAGGTTAATGTTGTCTTTTATTTTTTCGTCATTGTCTAGTTTTCACGGTGGATTTGAAGAAACACACACACATGCTGCTTCAGTATTCAAATGAGGAGGCTGTCCTTCAGTGTGGTTCATGGGGTCAACCTTTGCTATTGGTTGATCGACATTGGAGTGCATAGATCAACTATACATGCCTTGCTCTCTCTCTCGCGCTCGCTGCTTGTGTGTGTGTCTGCTCGTCTCTGTCTGCTTGTGTGTGTGCAACGTTTACAAGACAAAGCCTTAAAGAACATGGACACTAAAAAGTGGCTTAAAAAGAGGGCTTTTGTAAAGGTTTGACAATATATTTACTGTGAATGCTAATTACTGAGGGGTGTGTGGTGAGTGTTTTGACTTATTTGTGCATATCATTCAATTGAAGCTTGCTATTGTTTAGACACAATTAAGGTGCCAAAGGTTAAATACATTTTCAACTTGAAGTGTGTTGTTGGAATAATATGTGAAGGCTATTTGCCATTTGATATTGAAGTTTCTAAGAGTTCTGAATTGTGTTATATATTGAGTGTATTTTGAAAGGTAATAGAAATGAGCAGTTTCTTATTTTATGAACATTTTCTAAGGGAATTTTGAACTATATTGAAATACTGCTATTGAAAACCATAACATTTGATTTATTTAAGCTTTAAGGTATTCAAGAGTCATTTAAGTGACATTTACATTTGAGTAAGTCTTAAAGGGAAATGATTTAGAGGTTTAATTTATTATGTACATCTTCTATTCAAAATTGGTTTAATTTAAATTAGTGATTTGAAAATGGCAGAGCCAAGTGAGCCTATAACTCAGGCAAGGGACAGCGATAGGGATAGTGTGAATTCCCAAGAAGGTAGAGTTTGTGGTGCTGAAGCCCAGCAAGAGGAAGCGCAGCAGCCAAGAAGAAGTCAAAGAACTAGAACTGAGAAAGGTAGAGAGATGCAACTCGAAAGAATCAACGCGCTTCAACAAAGGTTTAACTATATTTACGACAAATGGAGAACACAAGTTAAATCTTCAAAGCACCCATTATCGCAAACAACAGAGCCGTTATCTGATGATCTGCTTAATGATATCATTGGCCATGTCACAAGTCTTTCTGCAGATGTTCAGCGTGTTTATGATGAACTACGTGAAGTCTTTACTCCAGACCAGGTTACGCAACGCGAAGAGTAGATCTGTGTGTGGAGCTTTCCAAGTTCATTGTATCCAGAGCCTCAAGCCGACTGGACGGAAGGATTCCAGAAGATGAAGAGCAAGACTGGCCAGAAGCAGGCTCTCTCTTTCATTCAAGCATCGGTAAATCAGGTTCTGTCCTTTCTATCTTGAAAGGTGCCTCAGAACATTCAAGCAGGTCTTCTGTAAAACGTCAAGAAGCTGCCGCTGACCCTGCTGCAAGCCAAGCTGTTCTGAACGTGTTACAAGAACAAGAAAGAGAACAATTGGAAATACAGCGCCTAGAAGCAGAAGCTAAAAAATGAGAAACAGAAGAAGTGAACTGGAGGAAAAACGGAGAAAGATACAGCATCTGGAGGTAGTGAAAGGTCTCAATGCAGCACAAGCGAGGATGCAGGTTTACGATCAAGTGAAGGCCACGGAGCAGAAAGATATACTAGAACATGAGATGGCAGCAGATAAGCAAGTGCCTGCTCCCACAAGTCCTCAATCCCTGTATGTGTCTCCCATACCACAAGCTGTGGCAACCTACGCAAATGAAAGTACATCAGAGCTCGTTAAGATACTGGCAGGTGCTTTAAGTGCAAACAGAATCCCAATTCCTAAACCTTCTGTATTCAGTGGGGATCCATTGAACTACAATGAATGGAAACTCTCCTTTGAAACACTGATCGACCAGAAGAATATTCAAGACAAGGAGAAGATATACTACCTTCGTAGATATGTAAGTGGACAAGCTAAGAAAGCAATTGATGGTTACTTCCTACTTGGAACTGAATCTGCCTATGTTGCAGCACGAGAGATTTTGGAAGAGAGATACGGAAACCCATTTACGATTGCATACAGAGACAAGCTCCAAGCGTGGCCCAAGATGGGATCTAAGGACAGCTTTGAGCTCAGATAGTTTGTAGATTTTCTTTGAAGTTGCAAAGCTGCCATGGTCCACATCAAGGCGCTGGAAATCTTGAATGACTGTAATGAGAACAGGAAGATCCTGTCAAAGTTACTGGACTGGATAACAGCAAGTTGGAACCGGAAGGTTATGAAAATAGAAGAACAGAGCAACCAATTCCCATCTTTCAGTCAATTTGTTAAATTTCTGTCTAGAGAAGCAAAAATTGCCTGCAACCCTGTCACATCACTGCTGTCTCTGAAACAAGGTGAGGCTGAGAAACCAAAAGACAAAAGTCATCAAAGCATAAGAGCAAGAAAAGAAAAGAAAATACTGTCTTAACATGCATCTTCTGTAAGAAGACCAAGCATACTTTGCACAAATGCAGAAAGTTCATGGAGAAAGCAGTTTCAGACAGAATCAAATTTGTTCAAGCCGAAAAGCTATCCTTTGGTTGTCTCAAGTATGATCACCACTCAAAGAAGTGCAACTGTAGAAGTGTTTGTGACACGTGTCAAAAGCAACATCCTACCTGTCTGCATGAGCAGCAAGCCAAAGAAGAACAAAAAGCACCACAAGCCAAGCAAAGGGAAGAAAAAACAAGTGCAAGTCAAGAAAAGTGCAAAGAAAGACAGACATGCTTGGAGGGAATTCACTACAGAAGATGAAGTGAATTTAGTGAAGTGAAATGAAGTACTTCTGTTTGAAGTGCCACAGATTCAAGCTGTAAAACATGGTTAAATACAATAGATGTTCATGGATACTGTAGCTGTGATTGGTGCTGACTGCACTTTTGACACAGCACTGCTCTTCCCAAATCCAAAATAAGTCTATTTGGAACAGTTCACAAGAGATTTTGACTGTGCACTTGAAACTAAATGGTATAAACCTTACCTGTTGAGATGAAATTATGTATGTCTTATCATCATAGACGACTGCACCAGGAAATCCATCAGCATTGTCCACACACTGGACAGAAATCTGCAATATTATCAAAAATGTATTATGAAAATGTGTATCATATCAAGTATATCATATAATGCCCATATTATGACACCAAACTGTACCACTCCAACAGCAAATTACTTAAATTAATGTTGAATTCCTCAACATAAGATAAGCTGTTATTGTGCCCCAGAGGGGAAATCAGTTGTTGCAGCAGGGCGGGTGTGTGTGTGTGTGAGGAAGGAAAAAAGGGAAAGAAGAGAGCATTTTCTAGTCTCTTCTTTGATTTGATTTCCAGCTAAAACTTCCCAAAGAGTATTTATATGACCTTCAAATCTGGTTGTTACTTTGTTATCTTTACAAGGCATATTTCTCAGGGGTGGAGAAAAACTGGTATTTTGTCTGGCTAGTGTCTATGTCATCCCATACTGTTCGGAGTTAGAAGTTAGTTTGCAGATTCAGATGGCTCTCAATTCTCTCAATTCCAGTCCGGCCACAGAGCTAGCCTTCCTTACCAGCTTGTTAAGTCTGCTGGCCTCACCAGCATTGATGCCACTGTTGTGGAAATCGTGTATTTCCTTTGAAGAAGTGAGCAAATAAAATGAAGATCCAACAAGCCGTTGTCTTTTATATAATTAATTAAGCAAAGAATAAAACAATCAAATAAAATGGTAAAAGAATAAAAAGTAAATCAAAGGAAGAGCAAGCGAGCACACAGAGTCAATCTTATTTCAGCTGAAAGGACAGAGATCATACACCAAGATGCATATGAAGAGTCTGACCCTGAAGGGAAGATGCAGTCACATATTTATACCCTCACAATACATAGCAGACATAGCAGAGAAGGTTACCAGGATCACCTCTAACCCACATCGTCTGTCTCTAGCTAAGTGTTCCTGCCCAAGGCTGGAGACCCAGGAGAGACTGTCCTCCAGACTGCAGGTGTCCTCCCTCCCAGTTGCAAACAATTTGTCCTTCAGCAACAATGCCCAACCAAGATACCAGTGTACCTTACGACAGAGATGACCCAAGACAGAAATTATCCAAGTATGTAGAATGCAGACTAAATGACTAGCAAACAAGTTGTTACACCAAAACATATCTAGCATCGGGAAAGGAAAATTTTGCCCTCACAGCCTCCATGCACTGGCTACGACAGTTATAAGATGCACATGTGCTAGCAATTCTAGCATTGTGATCGATCGAACAGACTTCTCATTCAAGAAATTCGTCAGTCCACATGCAAAAACACATGGTAACTTCCCAAACTGCAGAACTTCCACATACTCTTCCAGAAACTTGAATATGTATGTTCGTTTCAGCCTAAAATGTTTAAACTTACACGTCTTTTTGTTGTTTTGCAAGACGCCATTATTTTCTTTCCTTCTTCCCCTCAAACGTATTGGTACGTCGCAGCGTGATGGCGTCAGACTACGTCAGTGTTACTTATTGTTTTCATTGTATAAATATATATATATATATATATATATATATATATATATGATATATATGATAGTGTTGAGAATGTTAAAATGCTATTCAGATTATTACATAAATCCCTTTGCTTGCTAGGTTATTCCAGGTTATTTCTGATAACTGTTTTTCATTTGTGTCAGACTTTGTTGTTTGACGGAAGAATCTCTTATTCATTTCTCTTACAGCTAAAACATTACTTATTTTAACTCTTACTCTCTCCCTCCATAAAAACAAAAAACAAAACTACTGTTGACTGTATTTTTTATGCAGCATTACTCCACCCAAGTCTATTTGAACTTACTGAAGTTTCCTAACAGTCCTAACAGAGTTAGACCTCTCGTAACCTCTTGTGTAACATCACCATGTAGGACAACATTCTATATATTTCTTCGTCTGTAAATGACTTTTAGCAAAACATACCTCTTTTCCTGAGATCCTTGTACAAAACGTTGATCAGACTTTCCCTCCGTTCATGTCCGTCTGCTTTGGTCGACTGGCTCAACTGAGAGACGTTACAGATGGCTGAAATTCCATTGTCTGGTTTTTATCTAAACTTGTTCACTCCCTACGCAGTGGATAAACAAATGTCTGTGGATGATGAATGACACATAATTCTGCAAATACTTCTGCATTTACATGACTAGACTTCCATATATCAGCAAAGCAGTCTGTTTCAGTTCTCAAAGGAAAATCCACCCTGCACAAAATGTTCAGGGAACTAAAACTACTTGGTCAAGGTTAGAGAAAAATAGCCTTCATGGAAATCTACAGTATGTTACCTGTAACTGTAGGAGACGGGATTTAAGTTGTCACGCTCTTTGTCCACCCCGACCTTCAGCAAGGTAAAACTTTGATCAGCTGACTGTCCTCATTGTTTTCCAGTGGCTGATGATTGAACAGCTTCTTACAGATTAGCCTACTCATTGTGTTCTAGTTCAAACTGGATCTAAAAACTGTGGAGGATTTCACAAGATTTGAGAAATGTGGTGTTGCAGTTTGATCCACACTGTTGCACAACTGTTTCTTTCAATGGCTGTGATATAGATTCACTGTTATTTTCTGACCACTGTACTGCAAAACATGGATTTTTTAAGCATGTTCAACTCGCATTTAGCACAGTCTGGTTTCAAAGCAGGCATTTTGCTGTTCAGTGTTCTGAGTTGTGCAACTAAAAAGCCAGGTTGCATATATTGTATTTGACTCTTATCTTTCTGAACCATTCATTATTCAATACTCAAGTATGAAGTTTGTTTAACTGTCATGTCACTGGGATGAATGTAGTTTTATGCAGGCAGTGAAAGGTCAGTCAAATCTGGTGTTATTGTTAACCCTCACACCTTGATTTTGATAAACCAGAACATGCATTTTTATAATTAATCCACAGGAAATGTTGAGCGTAAGTAATCAATTGTGACCGCGTCTATCTTACTATGTGGAATTTGAGCGGTTTGCCCTCCGTAAAAAATAAAGGCTCTTGATAGGTATGACAAGCAAAGTGTATTATTAAGCTTTAACAGAAGTATCTGTACATGGAGTTTCATTGGTTTAACAGATGAGTTTGAGTTTGTACACTTTCACCCCACTACCTTCAAAGGTAAAATACTGTACGTTGTTCATTACAATGAAGAGGCTTTGTAATTGGCCTTTAGGACAGGTTTACCAGGTTACCTGAATAACTGCATAAAAGGTAACATCAGTCCATGATCCAGTTTAGTGAAGGTCCAGGAAGGTCCTAATACTTTATATTTGGAATCCAGATTGTGCCTTTAAACAAAAGGGTAGCTTCACTACCAAACATTCAATGTTCCAGTTATAATAACATTATGAGGCAACTCCTGAATAACTTTTAATACATTTGTTGTCAAAGATTTAGTGTAGCTCTGGGTAAAGCTTATAAAGCAATAACTCAACATTGGCTTAGTTGCTTTCTTGCCGAGAATTACATTAGAAGACTAATACCACTCTCATGTCTGTACGTTAAATACAAAGCCGGACCTCGGTGACGGTTGGTTTAGCTTAGCATAAAGACTGGAAACAGAGGGAAACAGCTAGAACAACAACAACAACATTCTACAAGAATACACATTTGCCATTAATTGCAGCAATTACAGTATTCCAATAACAAAGCATATGATGAGAAAAAATATATAGCGTCTACAACAAAATATTGTTATGTTGATGCCTGATGGTTGTAGATGCCTCCAGTCATCTTCTTCACCCCCCTCCTCCTCCTCCTGAAGACTGTGGGAAATACAACAGAGAAGTTTAGAATGACTTAATATCACTGATCTTATAATCACTGGCATTACAATCATTATATCCAGTAATATGTAGCCTTATGAACACATAAACACCATGGACCAACTATTCAATAATAAATACATGCAAAAAAAAGCCTAATAAAGGTCTAACAATAAATGTTAGAAATTAAATTGGACTGGCTAAAAAAATGTAAAATAATAATGCAGTTGTGAAAAAACAAATTTCCTGGTTCATTATGACATCTATAAAGAGAGACTTTGCATTTATAATTTAGAACCGAGAAATGCAAGGCAGTCCTTCTCTGACATCAATGCCAAAAACAATAATAATGCATGTGACAGTTGTTGTTGTTGAAAGGTGCTATACACACAACTTTGCTTTGCCTTGCCTAACCTGTAAAGGTCTTGTCCATCACCAGAAGCAGTCCACTCTATGGCATCCTGGCCATGCAACTAAAAAAAAAAAAAAACAAGATAGAACACATAACATGTAGTACATCAAAATGATGTATTTAAGACCATATATTTAAATAGATTTTGACTGTGCACTTAAAACTAAATGGTATAAACCTTACTGGTTGAGATGTAATGGGGAATGTTTGATCATCGTAAACGACTTCACCAGGAACTCCATCAGCATTGTCCACACACTCGATGGAAAGCTGTAATATCATCAAAAATGTATTATAAACAGGAAATGAATCATATAATGCCCATATTATGATACCAAACTGAACCGCTTTAATAGCAAATTGCTTAAATTGATGTTGAATTCCCCAACATGCTAGCAATGCTAATGTTTCAATCAAACGGAGACTTGACTCTGATTTAATCAATTCACCAAGACAATCCACATCCAAATACAAACAGCAACTTGCCAAATAGCAGTACTTCCACATACTTCAACAAATACTTTTACAGGCATGTTCATTTCAGCCTAAAATGTTTAAACTTACACAAATTTCATCGAGGGACGCCATTGTGTTTCTTCCTTCTTATGCTCAAACGTATTGGTACGTCACACCAGCGTGGTTTCATCAGACCACGTTAGTGTTACGTATTGTATGCAATATTGTATTAACGTACAGCAATGTTGAGAATGTCAAAATACTATTTAAATAATTACATGAAACACTTTGCTTTGCCTAGATTATTTATGATAACTGTTTTTTATTTGTGTCAGACTTTTTTATTATAGGAGGAAGAATCTCATAATTTCTCTTACAAACTAGAACTTTTTTTGTTTTTAAAATAACACTCACTGTGAAAGATATAAAAGTACTTCTATCCCTCCATGAAAAAAATACCAAAACTACTACTATGCATTCCCTATACACTGATGATACATGATTCAACATGCGTTCCCAAACAAAATGCATAAAACTGTTCTTCATCACCCTCAAAATGTAAAAAGAATCATACCTCTTTTCTTGACACCCTCGTGGGTTACTGACTTTTCCTCTGTTCACGTTGGTACACGTTGGTTCACCATCTCAGCTGAAAAAACAGATAATTAACATCCATCCTCGTTGGTTGGATTAGAGATGTCTATGTCTATTAGACATCTATTAGACATATCTTCTGAATTATACCATCTAAGATCATTTTACAGTCCACGAAGAGTCCAACTCCTCGCCTATGGTGAAGAACAAAAATGAAATCTGACTTCTGTATTTTCCCTTTTGCATGCCACAGATGAGCACATTCGCCTGTTTCAGTTCTCAAAGGAAACTTTACACTGCACAGTAATATGTGAGGTGCAGCAACCCGCAAACCAATGTTATTTGGGAGGAGACAAGACAGGCTGCTGTGCTGAAGTGACAGTTTTTTGTATAACCCACAGTCCATTATCACCTTTTACAAGGTAAAGCATCTTCACGCTGCTTCTGCCTTTGCTGCTTACAATAGATAGTTATTATTGGCACAACCGCAAGTGGTCGCTCGTCAAGAAAACATGAACACACAGTAGGCTACTTTTTAAGTATATGAACAAAATGACCTATGAAATATATGTCATTATAGGAAATTGCAATTATTTAACTACTAAATCTAACTACTTTTTATAGCCCAAAACTACAAATTTGCCTCAAAGGGATTTAAAATCTGTGCAGCATACGATGCCCGTCAAATCTGTCCACTTACACTGATAAGAGTGACAAACTGCTGATAAATCTAATAAATAAAACATCTGACAATGTAATCTAAAGTTTTTATATCTGACTGACAACCCTCATATAGGATAATGTAAGTTGTAAAACACTCACACCTCATTAAGATCATGTTTTGATGTTAAAACAACTGATTTTTAGGCCCTACTGGGTTGTCATGTTGGAGGATCTCCTGCAAATGACAGATACAACTTGCGGGTAACATGAAGTGCATGAAGTGCAAATGTTCAGGACGCCTTAGAGCAAAAATCAGGAAGTCTTCTGACTTTCTGCAAGTCAATAAGGGTTTAGATGTCTTAACACACAACCCTGTACACTGTAACTTTGTACCCGAAATTTATCTCCAAAATATAATATTTTGCTATTTGTGTAGTTCAGTTCAATGCATGGATGGTGGCTAAGGTTATGCTCCATCATAGATTCAGTTAGAGCTCTCACACAGACAGACAACTACATTGAAACCCATTCAGGATGTTTGGATGACATTAAATAATGTAAGTTACATTATTTTCAGTTTTTGTTTATAAAACCCCAAACCCGCCCAAACACACCTCTTTGCTTGACCTAATGGTAGCCTAAGCTTAACTTAGTTAACTTTTATACTTTCACACTACACTTACTGTATCTGTTGAAAAGGGCATATTCTCCTTTTATACTATGCTTAACCTGGAGAGTAAAACCCAACACACACTACTTAATCACTTTTCCTATTTGTACTATAGGAAACTAGTGTCACTAATGGAACATTTATGTAGCTGAATGGACGAATGTACAAGAAAAGTATCTCTAGATATAAGCCCAGCCCCTCTCAGCATGTTATGGGCTCTCTGTGGCCCCCTATTTAAAAAAAACATCTGGGTCATATTAATTGAAATCTTCCCTTAAGATTTATCCAATAATTACCTTTTGAATGCTTTCATATTTCCTTTAAAATATTGAATTTAACTATCTTCACTTTGCTCTTCTCAAGAATTCAACTCCTACCGCCTTTCTTTGAATTTCAACAGGATATAAAACTGCTGTCACCCACATCCTGTTAGGTTGGACATTTCGCTTTGAGCTGTCAAGATAGGCCTATAAAGGAAACACAACATATATGTTATACACGATCCCCACATAATATCAAGGACATTCACATTCACCCAAACTGACCCTTCACACTTGCAGATAACAGCAGACAAGCCCTGCATATGACTGCAAATCCTCCAAATACAAGTTAAGGTAAAAAATGCATGAAGTAACACACACACACACACACACACAGTACAATTCACATTATCGTCTTCACCATTTTTAGCCTGTTGTCATGAAATGGATGGCTGGCTTAAAGTTTGGAATAACTTACATGTAAGACCTGTGAAGGCTTAAACATAAGAGAAATAAGTAGAATTTGGGCCAAATAGTCAGTAAGAGCAAAGATTGTAAGTCATGTTTGTTGGCTCAGTTACATGTGATTCTTTTCAGGGCACAATACTTAAGGAAAGGTAAGGAAGTAATTATGTGTAAACCAAGGCACTGACTGTATAATGAATTAGTAAATAGTCCTTTCATGATGTCTTCCCTTCACTCACTGTCACCCTCTAGTGACAGAATATCCGACATACAGGTAAACTTCGGTATTTTCCCTTTTGCATGTCACAGATGAGTACGTTCCTCTGTTTCACTTCGCAAGGGAAACTTTACTCTGACATACGAGTAAACCCAAGGGACGAAAGATGAGTTCTCACAAATTCTACCCACTAGAGCAAAATACAAAAAGCTTTTTGGGAACGATGGGTGTTTGAAATACTTGAATGTATTTATTTGATTTTATTTGTAAGGGACTGTGTACAAAATTAAACGTAAAAGTTACCATTTGATGATGATGATCAAAGCTGAACAGTGAAATGTGGCATACACCTCATGCTAGAAGCCTGTATTTATCTTTATATTATTTCTATCTTTTGTAGAGTAGAGGAAATAAAGAGAAGGAAATAGATCACAATTTGAATTCCATTTGTCCTTATTCACTCATGAGTGAATGCAACCCAGCACCTGAATGTGTTTTAGAGTTTTAGTTTTTTGAATGACCTTGGCTTACTCATGTACATAACAGGAGATACAGTATTACAGTACATACGGTAGTACCCTAATTTTAACTTGTATTCCAGCAGGTGTCAGTATTAAGACAATGCTTTCACATTGTTTCAATAGACTGCATTTTTTGAGTTTATTTTACAAATTAATGCTTTAAAGCAGCTTTTTCTTGGTGTCTGGACTTTTTTCTGAAATGCTGACTTGGGTGATCATAAGTGTCCTAAAATCCTAAAAAAGTTTGAGCAGTGTTTTGTTCTTCATGGTTACCACAGTTGTGGTTTTTAAAATGTGCAAACTAAGCATATATTAAGTGTTTGGGGTTTTTTTAACCGATGCAAAAATAACACAATTCTTGTACTTCAAAAGGAAGTAATGATGGGCTGTTCACTATCCAAATGGCCATTAAAACTGCAGTAATAGTATCAGTCAACCCTTAGTTCAGTTCGTTCACGCTCGCTGCAGTGTTGCAGTCAAGTCTCTCTGTAAAGGTACAAACATGTAAACTATACAGACATATTTTTTCAGTCAGCACCCAAGTGTTCAGTTGGATTGGACTGACAGTATTTCAGCCGTGACTGTCACACACCTTCATGCACACACACATACACAAGCAGGATAGTGACATTAGTTTATTTTGTTGTGAGCAGCATGACACACACTAATCTGACAACACTAATCAGGGATTACACTGTACACCGAGGTTAAAAGGTCTCAGAAAAACACACACATACTGCACGTTTATAGGGATAAATTCATTTTGTTACAATAACAGAAATGCATTCAGATTTATATTTTCTCAGGAACTGACAAGACAACGTTTTTTTCTTCTAATGGACTAATGGATATTCTGCTATGTATATGTTGCATTAGCGGAAATGTTATGCAACATTTATGAGGTACATCTTCACAGAAAAATACAGACAGGAAGACAAACAGACACACATGGATATGCTCCTCTGGCATTTTCTGTCTTACCTGCAAATGGTCTAAATGAGAATGACCAACAGTTGATACAGTTGCCATGCAATGTAGCCCACAGCCAAGCTGTATTTGGTTTCATCAGACATACTTTTCATATAATTTAGGATATTTTTTCTTGTTTAGAATAATAAATTAGATGGAAATTACCAAACTCTGTGCACAATATCGGTCATGTTCATATCATGCAGACGCACCGAGCTTTGAGAAAACAACTTAAATGCACTCCCAGTGTTTTGTTTTTTCTTCTTTTTATGGCTACTTTGGTTTCCAGCTAACCCATTGCTCTCCCTCATCATAATATAACTGCAAAGTTAAATTTGTATTGCTATCCATACTCCAGTAATAAGCAGTTTCATGAAAGCCTGGATTACCAACCAGGATTGTCAATATAGTGTGCACCACTGAAGCACAATATAAACTGAAATGATAGGGGCCTTTAATATTTCAGTATATTTTATGTATTTTTTATTTATTTATTTTTTGCATGCTGCATGTTGCAAAATACATTTGTGCTTAAACAATTTGCCACAAATGAATTAGCCTACATATTACTAACTAATACAAATACAATGCACATAACAGGGGTCAACAGCTCTTTGCCACCCCCTAGTGGATTGATCTGGCCCCGTTCATTTGGGAAATACCCCTTGCAAACTATCTCCCTCACACTCACTCTTATAGTAAAAAAATCTGCTAAAGCACTATTTAATTGAAGACCACCAATTGTACGCAAATCAGTGATTGTATCCAGCGCTGATTGGTCTACTCCACACAAGTCCCGCCCCTGTGACGCTACAACCAGCCCCTCCCCTCTCCTCTCTCTGCGGTTCATAACCAAGTCATACACATGGCACGCGGACAGGCGCGGCGGGGGTAAACGGCAACTTCACCTTGGCTTTTAAAAAGCCGACACTGTCCTTACAGTGCGAGTAAGGTCAGACACAACCGCGGGAGGAGGATGAAATAATTTGTATATTGTTTTAAACAGGTGTCAGCCAGGGTACGGTCACCTTTCGTCCTGTTGTATGCGGTTCACTCTGCGCTTCCCGTGACATGACAACACTCCGCACGCGCCTGATTCCGTCGCATTCACTTGCTGTCCACGAGCGGCCACGATGGTTAAATGTCTTGTTTAATGGTCGAGGTACGTAGACTTTTACAGCTATACGGGCTGCGTGCCTCCTAAAAGACACACACAGGCTTCTACACAGAGAGTTGTTTTGGAATAGGCCTGGTAAAACCTACGAAAAACAAGTGTTACATTCCTCTAATGTGCCTGTAAGGACCTATAAAGTGTCTTTAGTTTATAATGACCGTATTGTAGTCTACTTTGTGTGTGCTATGGCGTTATTATTATGATATTCCTATATGAATGTGGTGGTATTGTCATAGGGGGATAAAATATTTTGATTCTAGGTAGTGAGTTTAGTGACCTTGGGTTTTTTTTAATAGTAGAAATAGTTTTTTGGTGCAGACTTCTTCATATACAGTATAGCCTCTTCTATAAGCCGCAGTGATGGGCAACAGTAGGCCTTGTGTATTATTGCAATGTGTCACCTCAGTGTATTGACATCTTTACAGCAGTCAACCTGCAGCCTGGATACTGCAGACCACATGTAGACAAGGGGCAGGTGTGCACTGGAGGCATCTATGATACATTAAAGGAAGGTTTGGTGTTTGTGTTTGGCTATACGCTACAGTGTGAGTGCTAAAAACAGTTGTGAATGCTTAAAAGATATCTAAATAGCCTACACAATAGGTACAGGGAGTAGTCTACAGGTGTAGTGCAAGAACTTGATTGAAACAAGGGAGGTTATTATTGTTAGTATTATTTTATAGTTATAGTACATGTAGAGTGGCTGTAAAACAAATTTGCATATTTGAGCATTAAAGTTCATTCTCGAACTTAGAAACAGTAGTTTGTAAGAAAAATCTTAACTCAAGGTCCACTTCCTAGCTTTCTACTGAGCTTTCTAACACATCTCATGGTTTCGAGTTTACTCGGTTGTCATGGAGATGGCTGAGTTGTCTTCATTTGTACCATATGCAGTGTTAATATTTCTTTCCTGAAAAATTTTATTAATTAATAATTTTGTACAATATCTCAACCATATTTGAATCCCCTTATATACATTTATTGTATTCTTCTGTGCAAATAGATACATAGTTATTTCACAGAACACATTTATCACAGCAACAGTGTGCATCAGCAATGTATACTATAGGAGACAGTGAACAGACCTACCCAATGTAAACAGTTTGACAGTAGCTAGCCATAAGCAAAGAGAGAGAGACTTGGACTAGAGAGCTGTCCAGTTGAGGTGAATAATGATGTGAGCATAGAGCTAGAGATCATGGAAAAACATTTGACAGAGGGCGCCCTGTAAACATACCATAACCACGTGGGCTGGATGAGTGAAGCGTCATTGCCTCTGGTTTGTCTCCATCCACCCGTTTCCTGCCCGCCAGTAAACAACAGTGTGCTAATTTAGATGCAAATCCTCCTACTCAAGGTACACTTTTATGACTACCTTCCTCCAGAGGGGTAAAACTGAACACTGTGTAATAAGAGATAACAGATGATTTGTTATGTGTCAGGTCAGCTGGTGTACCTGGTTTCTATCAAATGTGTACATGTCTTTGTCTTAGTGCACTCAGTCCACTCTCGCTCTTATCCACTATGCACACAGATGTTGAGCCATTATAACTATTATAGCCATTACTAGCTATTATAAATAGATTACCTCAATTGGGAAATGTTCTGAACTGAGTCTGCCTGAACTGCAGCGCTGGACTTTGGGTTGTAATTAGGCTTAGGAGCTGACCTCAGATCAGGGTACAATGGCAGATTACCACACTGCTGATGCAATTTGTCAATTTTAACTCATCAGAAAGACATGGGCAAGGGATTGTTGGTCTTCATCTAAAAACAAGGCAGGGCTGTTGATGGAAAATATTTGTCCGTCAACACTCGCATTACTTTGCCGGGAGACAACAGAAGGCTTGATCGGTCAGGACTCACAAATAGAGGCTTGATATGAAATCAGAGGTGAAACAATTAGTGGATTAATCAATTTGTCGACTGATAGAAAATTAATCTGTAATTATTTTATAATCAGTTTGTCGTTTTAGTCATTTTTGAAGCTAAAATGACAAACATTTGTCGGTTCCAGCTGCTTAAATGTAAGGATTTGCTGCTGTTCTTTTAACTCAATATTTAATAAAACAAGCTAATTTAAGATGGCACCTTGGGCTCTGGGAAACTGTCATGAGCATATTTCACTATTTTCTGAACATTTTATAGACAAAACAATAATGAAAATAATTGTTAGTAGCAGCCCTAATTTTAAGTCATGGTTATTGTGGCCTTTTCAACTTTTTCAACTTTTCCCCAACTTTCAGCGATGATGGAGAATGTTTCACTATTAACAGCCTTTAAATAGGATCGGGTTGTGATGCAAAAATGATATAAACTTAATGTGATGTACAATAGTGTGAATTTCTTGTCTGTCTGTTATCAGTATTTTTCTAAAAAAACAAAAACGTGACTTGAACTGGACACAAACACACCTTTGACAGAAAATGATTTTTAAAAAAAAGAAAAGAAAAAAGATGACTTTAGAACCCTGATCATGAGGACCAACCATGTGGAAGCATGTGATTAATGCTCAAATCGTTGCCAGTTTATGCCAGTATGCCGCCTGACCCACTTTTTCGGTGCTGTTGGCCAAGACACAGACATGTTGCTACTGGAACGGCAGATGCCACTGTGTCGCTAAATGCACCCACCCTTTCTTACTCACTAAGATGGAGAATAGACTTTAAACAGAATGCCTTTCATCCAGTTCCAAAATCATGATTCGGTTTGTGATTTAGATGAAGACGTCCTAACATAAACTGAAACATCACCATAGTAACTGTTGAGTGGACAAAAGACTTTCAAAGGATATAAAACAATGAATTACACTGACTAACATGATTAATGTGCGTAAGTTAAAGGCTCAAGATTCATTTATTTTAATTTTATACACATAGTCATTTAAAAAAATAAAAACTAAATATTAAGTTAAACTGTAGAATTTGAGGGCTTGTGAGAAAAAACAGTGCAGGCTGGCAGAATGGCACACCAGTGTGAAAGAGGTGTCTGTGTGTGTGTGTGTGTGAAGCCTTGCAAAGAGGGTCACCATGACTTTTCGCACAGTTTCTATTTATTAGCGAGGTTCATTGATGCTCTTTGATAGCAGCGTGTGTATTTTGGGGCGCTGTAATATTAATCTCGGCCTCTCTTTCCCTCTCCCTCTTTCTCTCTCTGCCACAGCGGTGTGGAGCAGTCGCATTTAAAAGGTCGGAGCAGAATGCCATACAAGTTCGCATGCTGGGTAAGAACGCTAACTGACCTGAATACCTCAGTGCAAAAGGTTGTTAATATATATATAGTCGGCTGCAAATTGGTTGCGCAAAATGTGTCCAAATATTTTGCAACAGTCACTAATGTTTGGCCTAGTATAATCTCTGTGAAACACTGAGGCCCATTTCTGCTATCTCTGTACACTGTCATGTTGAAAGACTTTTGTTGAATAACAGTTGTGCTCAACGCAGTAAGTTTGACAAAGTCATGAACCCACCTTGTCGAGAAGCCTCCAGTCACGTGTGAAGTAGTATCTGGACTGGATAAAAAATGTAGCTGTTTATCATAACTACAGCCTCAGACCTTGAAGATTCAGACCTTGAAATGTAGCTAAAGCTATTCTTTCCGTATTAATGCCAAAGTTGTTTAAAAGTTCCCTGAAAAAGGGCTTAGTTGCGTGCAAGTTTGAAGCAGCCTTAATGTACAGTAAGGCAAGAAATGTGCACACACGTGTTCACATAGTTGCACGTCCACAAAGGCTAATAAGCAGAAATGTAGATACAAACACTTGCCATTTCCTTCACTGGCTGACCCACTGCCACCACCTGCCAGAAAACGTGACCAGTGGCTTCATTAAAGAGAATCAAAAATAAGAGTTTGTCACTCACACACCACAGAACGCTGAGTGGAATCTCAGTCTATCTTGGCTATCTTGTGTGTGTGTGTGTGTGTGTGTATGTGTGTGTGTCTGTGTCTGAGAGGGAGGGAGGGATCGTTTGGAGCCAGCAGTCCACTGGCTGACTCCCAAGTTTACTCATCGAGACTCCCACTGACCTTGCCAACTCTCTGATATCTTTCTCTCTCTCTCATTCTGTGCTATTATGTTTCTTGCTTTCTGTCACATGCCTTCTTTTCACACATTCACACAGTTATGAATCTTAGCTCTGTTTGTTTGCTTACTTACTGTTCCCTTGCAGCTTTATTCAAATGTTCTCACCAATAAAGTCACATACAGTTTGATTTTGTCCTGGCAAGACGTGATCTCTGTCAGCCTCCACAGATTTTATCCATTTTATTTCCAGTGGCAACACGAACAAGTATAGTTTCCCTGTCTTTGGCACTGTTGCACTCATTCATATTGCTGATAAAGGCTGTTTTACACACTTAATGATCCCATTTTTTACGATGGGAAGAGGCCGACGTCACATAACAGAGGAGAAACAAACAGAAACAAACAGAGAGCAAAAGCCATTCAGTTTGTCGTGAGAGAGAATAATTGTAAAATCCAGTTCATCAGGTTTCAGTGCAGAGCCACAGCTCACCCAAAGTTCACCTCATTCTTAAAAAGCTCACTCAAATAACTAATTAAAACCAAAATGAACACTTGAACAAACATCAGTGTGATAAAAACTACCTAAAATGACAGAAACCATCTTTGGTAAAATGTTATTTGATGTGTACTTTGATTTATCAGTTTGGCCCATGTCCCATCCGCTAACATGGAGGTATATACAGCAGCCAGCCACCAGGGGGCGATCGAGATGTTTTGGCTTCACTTTTGGGTCATGTCGTCCATCTTTATATACAGTCTATGGTCAAGACAAAGAAAAAAACATGTATGTTGGTGAAAGTAGTCATGTGTGAGGTGAGGTATTTAGTCGTCGCAGGTTTCAATAATCTTAAGGTGTGTTCACAGCTTAAAGACATTGGGGAAGAACTTTATGAGCGACATGCTTTATTTCTCATGATATCACTACAGCTAACAAGAAAATACAATATTTTACACTAAAATGTGAACTGCTGATCACAGCTACAGCAAAACAACTATACATTTCATAGCCATGGTGCATTTCCACTGAAGCACCCGGCTGTACATTATATCTCGCTGCCTGCTTCTCACAGTTTCTCGCAGCCTTTATCTTTTATCTTAACGCTCTTTGTCTCATGATTTCTTGCAATCGACTTCTTGCGTCTAATATGTGACGTTCAAGGCTATGTGCCTGTCTGTGCCTGTGTGTGTGTGTGTGTGTGTGTGTGTGTGTGTGCGTGCGTGTGTTTGTGTGTCAGTACTTTTTTCTGCATGTGACTGTTTCTCAAGGGAACATTGCCCTGGAAAAATGTAACGGTTATAGCACTGCGTCCTTCGCGATTACGTGCATGAAAAGAGGAACACATAGATGTTATTTACTTACATTCACGTAATTGTGTTCATGTTAATTAATATCTGGTTTTCAGCAGCCACAGGAAAGCCTTTGTGTGTGTGTGTGTGTGTGTGTGTGAGAGAGAGAGACATCTAAGGACAACAGGTAGAGAGTGGTTTCAGTTCAGTTCATCTGTGTTAAAATGCATTTCATTTTACGAGACTCAGCAGAGCACAAATATTGTACATTTAGATTAGTTCTGGATACAGTTTGGGTTCATACAGTGGTCATCACGGATTGAACCATTTTTCTGATCTTCTTTGACATTTCCTTGAACGTCTTCCAAGAATTTAGTGTTTCAATCCAAACTTGTCCTTCTGCTTCTATCAGAAATCCTAGTTGTGTTTCAGCCCGAGGCTGGTTAGTCACCTGGACAGGAGAATTCAGAGCAAATAAATCAAAACAAACCCGCTGAAGTGTTTCTGTGCCAGTGAAGCCTTAATGAAGGGTGACTCACTGCATGTACCTTGTTTTACCTTCAAGCAGAATAAGTTTATTATTCTGTGCTGTTGGAGGCTGCTCCTGTGACATTATGTTATTTATTCAGTGTGCCTGGAAACAAGGCGTAATAGAGCGTGTATGCTCAAAGGTGAACAATTAGTACTGAGGCAATTAGACAATTAATTGATTAGTTGATTGATTAAACATTTATGTAATTGATTTATTAAAAATGGCAAATAGTTGCTGGTTCCAGCCTCTCAAATAAGAGGGTTTCCTGCTTTTCTCTGTTTTCTATCAATGTAATTTGAACACCTTTAGGTTTTAGACTCAAGCAATTTGAAGACGTCACCTTGGGCTCTTGTTGGGCTTCTTTCACTATTTTTCATTATTTTATGACATTTTATAGATCGAACAATCAGTCCAATAATTAAAAGAAAATAATAAGCTGTAGTTCTTGAGCTCAATTCTGATGCTCATATCTGCTTTTAAATGCAAAGTCTGTACAGATAGACTTAATGTTGGATATTCATTTGTTGGTATTTGTTATAGAAATTCATGTGGGGAAGATGTGACTGTGTGTGTGTGTGTGTATGTGTGCGTGTGTGTGTGTGTGTGTGTGTGTGTGTATGTGTGTGTGTGTGTATGTTGTGTTCCCACTGACCTGACCATGAGACAGAGGCTGTGTCCGTGAACCCAAAGCCCCACAGGCGTTCACACGACTCCTATTGGTCTGCCAGCAGTGTGGCAGCATATAGGCAGAGTGAGAGAGCGTGTAAGCGAGCGCCGAGCGGGGAGGGGAGGGGCTTTTAGACTCCACAACAACACTGGCGCGAGTGAGACTGTAGAGGGGAGAGAGAATGCGGCAGAAGGAGGCAGCAGACCGTCAGTGGCCGACTCTGGGAGAGAGGGATAGAGACGGATTCTCACTTCTTTCTTCTGGCTTTTCGCTGCTTCCTCTCCCTGCGTCTTTTTGATCACTCCGCACCCATTTGCTTTCAGTCTCTCTGTTCCTCTGTCCTTCCTGCTACTGATTCTGTCTCTCCCTGCAGTCTTTATTCCTCTGTCCTACATCCCGACTTGCTACTATCTCTGCCTGTCCTCCTCTTCTTCACCTATGGCTACCTGACAGTGAGCTTCTCCGTTCGCCGTCCCTCTTCCTCTCCCATTCTCTTTTTCACCACCATCCCTTTTTCTCTCCCCTTCCTCAGTTTCAACCCTCTCTTTACTTCAATCTTTCCTTTTCCTGCACCTGTCCCTACTCCATCTGCTTTCTTTTGGAGTGAGGATGCCAGTGCTGGAGGGGCATTGGGGCCCAGATCTCAGGATGCGGGAGTCCGGTCTTGGTGTTGGAGTTGAAGTCGGGGTATGTCCAGATGAGGCTCCCCGCTCGCCGGTCTGGGGGCCTCTCAGGATGCCTCCGGTCACCTGCGGGGGCCTTTCGCTGGCCCTGGAGCTTCCAGCTCTCATACGACAGCTCAGGGCGGCCTGGAGGGCTCGCAGAGGAGGCCCCCTGGGGTCTGAGAGAAGTCAGACGAGCACTTGGGTGGAAGCAGAGAAGGAAGAAGTAGAGGCAGTGAGGCATGACCTAGAGGACAGGAGTGCTCATCTGGAAGGTAACTTGCACATAATCAATGTAACAAGTACAGTAAAGCTTATGGGAGTCAGATTTCTGATAAATGTTTAATGTCTAATGTATGTTTTCCTTTTTCGTTTGTCCCGGCAACTGTGAAAACTCATTCATGGTAGAAAACAGACGAACATTCCTTTACTATGTGTAATGATTTGTGTACAATTTATTGGTCATTTGTCTCATGTTTTATGGCAGGTCACAGATTATGAATAAGTGTTTCTGTGTGGTTTTGTGCATTTTTTGCATTTGAATGTTCGACCATGTCCGGGTGCACATTTTTTTATTTTTGTGCATGTGTGACAGATTATCTTTGACAAGCACGCCTCTGGCTGTATGTTTACTTGGGTGTGTGTTCGTAAGTGATGCGGGTCAAGACGAGGTTCAGAGCAGTTCAGACACCCAGGCAGAGTAGACAGTGAAATGAGGGATTTGGGCTGTAAATCTCAAGAGTGTCCATTAAATAAAGCTGCGTTACCATCTGCTGAGCTGCAGCCGTACTGACGTGATTCTATCAATCGAGCCTCTGTCCGTCTGTCTGGAGTGAAACACTGATGACACAAAGTAACACTGTTGACAGTTTGATGTGAATTACTTCAATAGAGAAGGGATGATGGGACATTAAACCGATGATCAGATCTGATGATCATTTTGTTGGTAATGTCAGATTGACACAAGGACTGAAGCTGTCATATGTTTGTTGATAATGGTGATCTCATCGCCATTTAGTGAAATAAGTGTGATGCAGTGGAAAACTTGACTTTGATATTAGCATATTAACAAGAATAATGAATACTAATAATAAGATTGACAGTAACTGTCTATAATACTTTAATCAGTGATCTGATCAGAAAAATTGAACATTGTACATATACATCTTTAATGTGCTTTTGAAGTGTTATGATGAAGTGATGATTCACACTGTGGGGAACTACCTGTGCGTAAGCACTGACTCATAAGGTGGAAATTAAAATGGACAAAAGTACGCTGTTCACTGCCTGTGACTTTCCCTTTGCATCTTGATGTTCTCATGCCTTTGATGACTCCTTACAGAGTGTGAAGGGCTATCTGCGCAATATTTGATTTCACCACACACAACATGTGTCGAGACACTGAGATAACTTGTCAGCGGTGATATTGAGTCATTCTGACATTTACCGGGGCCAGTATTTATAGTTCAATTTAGGTAGAAAAAGTACCACTGACTGTGTTATAGAGTTCAGCATTTTATCCCAAGCCTACAGGCAAAACAGTTTATTATTATCTTCAAAACATTTATTAAAATGTATTAAAAATTCTTATTTTTTGATGTTAAGACATTTGTAATAGCAAAACATTGAAGTAGAGGAGCACTCTGGATTAAAAAAAAAAGTAAAATACGTTTAATTTTTGCAGTGCTGCAGATAAAGACAATTCACCTGCAGGTCATACACTGTATTTAAAAAACAATATTCAAAGGCTCATTTCCTATCAAGTTCTGCACTTGTAATTTGTTCTGCCTTTTGTGTTTAGATAGTTGGGATAATGAAAAATAAACCATTCTAAAATTAAATAGAGTTGAAATGATTAGTCAATAAATCGATTAGTCAATCGGCAGAAGATTAATTGCCATTTATTTTGATAATGACCATTAGCTGGTTTTCTTAATGTTCTGTGATATTAAACAGAACTAACAGTGTTGGCGCTGCCAGTGAGTGAACGGTACCTAGAGATTCCAGCCAGCTGTGTGGATGCGCTGTATGCATCTATGTATCCGGATAAAGAAGCGGCAGCTGGAGGCAGCAGGAAGCATCATCTGCCACTGTGTGTTTAAAAGTGTTTGTATTCGAGTGTTGACGCTGCATATGGCAGCGATGTGTCTGCCTGTTTCTTTTTGAGAAGGAAAACAGCCCCAGAGCACAATTTGTGCCGTAAACACCCACAGATTCAAGAGAACCCACGTGAACATATTCGTATGAGTGCCCCGTGTGTGTGTGTGTGTGTGTGTGTGTGTGGGTGATGTGTGCCAAGTGTGTGATCTTGTTTTCGCATTTGGAATCAGGGATT
This sequence comes from Macquaria ambigua, assembly GCA_008360985.2. Taxonomy (NCBI): domain Eukaryota; kingdom Metazoa; phylum Chordata; class Actinopteri; order Centrarchiformes; family Percichthyidae; genus Macquaria; species Macquaria ambigua. The sequence continues at coordinate 23,478 of VMKM01001639.1, read as the reverse complement.
TAACCTCATTTGCAAGTGTGTGTATATGTGCAGTGAGTGTTAATGTACGGATGCTTGACGAGGCACGTGTGCATTGCCGCCTCTTTAAACACCCTTTCCAACTGATTCACGTTTTCATCCTAAATGACCCAGTTCTGCGCCGCGCAGAGACAATGACCTATTTATCGCAGAGAGAGTTAAAGGTAAAGAGGAGAGGGGCGGAGGAGGGGGCGAGATGAAATAATGGATCAAGACGCGGAAGGAGGGGGGTGTTGTTGTTGAACAGGAAGGAATGAAGGATGGAGTGACACATAAAATATAAGTATGGAGAGAGCCAGAGGGTGGTGTGTGTGTGTGTGTGTGTGTGAGTAGGTTTGTCTGCGTTGGAGGGGGTGATCTGAGTGTTACTGCGGTGGTTTTTCCAGATGATGTATATCCTCCTCTCCTTGCCCACCAGCACGCAGGATAAAAAAGCAAACAGGCTTTCCCCCTTGTCTCCTTTTCTTGCTCAAACTAGGCCAGCAGGACTCTTCTGCCTCACAGGCTGAGTCACTTCCCCCAAGCGGTTTATATTTGTTTGTCGGACTATAAGATGCATAAATAGGGAATGATGCCACTTTTCCACCATATGTTTTATGTATAGCTGCCTAGCCTACACAGCACACACACACATTTACCAAAACCACAACAGCTGCCTGCAAACTCGGCCTGCATCTTTGGTAACCCACATTTCCAAGGCAAGATCTGGCAACCCGAGGGAGTTACCACAGTGACTCCAACCACACCAGGTAGTTAAGCTGCTCTCGTAAGTGGGAGTCACAGAGGTGATGTGAATTGGCAACCTCGGGGACAGAATACGCTCCAGTTCCTCACATCTGATCTGTAAATTATTCAGTACTCCCATAGTTTTTAGTTTATTCAAGTGTAAATTGCATGTGTGTGCATGTGCGCTGTGACTTAGGGCCTAGTTCTGTTGTGTCTTGTTGTCACTGGCCTCAGGGTGTGTGAATTGCGCATTTTAAACAGAGACAGTATTCAAGGATCCATTGTGCTGTTGTGTTCCCTCTCCGTCTGATAGGTGCTCGCACAGCAAGGATTAAAAACCCAAAAGGTTACTTCTGCAGACATTTCCTGTGGAAAGAATACAGGAAGAAAGAAAAACAAAAACGCTTGATATCCGTTTTAGGAGAAAATGTGCTGTCAGCATGTCAGAAATACACGGGCACTTCAAACATATGAGTAATACACATTTCCTTTTCATTGCGAGAAAACATTTAAGCTGTTTAAATGGTGGAAATCATGTTTTAGAATCAAAGTCTTCAAGTAAAACATTGTTGTGTTGTAGCAGTAACTGCTTCTGTTTGGTCATCGGTTACAATACACACAGGTTATGAACCATACTTGCGCTTCAAAATGAACCCCTCCAGCCAATCAGCATTAGTGTAAAAACTAGAATAATTATTGTTTGAGCAAAACGTGCGCAGTCGATGCAGCACCAATTTGATAAACAAAACATGCACCATAACAGCTGCACCGCGGCATGAAATCCATTCTCCTTGGGCAAACTCGGACCAGATGCGTGACGTCCTGGTGATTCAGCGATGTCAAAGATCCTCTTGTTTCACAGAGGCTGATTTAAGAACAACTCTAAATCTGCCGTTTTAATGAGGCTGATTATGTTGAACATCCATGTACAGCACTGGGGAACACTTTGCTCTGTTGTTCGCTCATCACCCCGCTGGCTGCTTATCGTTCAGCCATCAACCTTTTGCTGGCTTTCTTCCTCTGTTTCCGCTGCTCTAGTCCAAACACTCACCTCCTCTCTCTCTCTCTCTCTCTCTCTCCTTCCTCTTGGAAAGTTTGATTCATAGATCTTAGGGAACATCAGTAATAACACGAAATATTTATATTTCTTCATCCATCTTCCTCTTTTTTCCATCCTCTCCTCTTCCTCCCCTCTTTCTTCCTCTGTCTGTGTGCAGCTGATGGCAGACTGAACACTGGTCATGCTGGTGTGTTGCTGGTTGAGAGACGAGGCTCCTACCCGCTGATTGACCTGCGAATCCTCAAAAGTAAGTCTCCTGACCCATTTAAATGCAAAACAATATACATTAATTGGCCGTGTCAGAAATTGTCAGTCCATTAACACAACTATTATCTATTTATTTTTAGTAAGTAACTATTTTTGTCAACAAAAACAGGAATTCCACTCAAACTTTCTAACACTATGAACACTATGATTACAACAAATGTGTAACCTTCCACCTGAGTGTGTGTGAATGTCAAAATGGAAGTAAAAATAAGGTTTAAATACATTTTAATGGTTTTACAGTAACCCACAGATAATAATTCAATTAAATACCCATACTACAATAATAAATGTTCATATAAATGTTACACATCCATAATAGCACTTCAGTCAGTCAAGACACAGTAAACTGAGCTCATGTACATTCCTCGGTTTTCTTTCCATTCTTAAAAATGAGGCAGTGTTATACAGTATGGAGGTGTTTCTGTTATTTAGCCCAACCTCACTGATGTAAATAAGGTGCACAAAATAATAGAAACACCTGTCAGTAAAATGCAATACAATTCAACCGCACCACAAACTGCAGCCTCCAAAATGACCATAAAGGGAATCAACGCTTCTCTAATCAACAAAAACGGAACATTATAACCTTCATGAAGGGAGGACTGCATTCATTTTAGCTAGGTGTACCTAATAAACTGGCAAAGTGTAAATAGATAAATGTCAGTTGCTACAGCTCTGATGTTTTTGTTTTTTTTAAACATATTTTAACATAAAGGGAGGCTGCAAGAAATAAAGAGTAGAGTAGTTCTGTAGATAAATTAAGAGACATAACCTGATTTTTTTTTTAAAATCTAAATCACTGACCAAATATAAGAAGAAAGCTCATATAACCCATTTACCCACATGTATAATATTTATTGCACATTTGGTCATTTTGTAGAGGTGTCTAATAATGTGTGATGTAGGTAAAAATCAGCATTTAGATTGTGTTTACCTCCAACAGGTCATGAACTCGATTACTTCAACTGCTTTGTGTTTGTTAATTATTGCCAGCGGTAGAGCTTGATGAATTAAGGGATACGCTTGTGTCTGAACACAGCTCCGAGGCAGAATCAGGGTAATTGAGCATTAAATTCGGGTTAAGTGTACTGTGTGTGTCTTCCAGAAGCGAGACACAGATTTGTCTACTTGCCATGATCGAGCATGAACTCGCACTTAATTGCTCAAGACCAAAAATCTTAGTCCTGGGACAGAGCCACAGGATATCTTAAAACTGTTTTTAGGATGCTTAGCTGTGAGTGCTGCACTACTTTCTCACATGTAGATAACATTTGTCTGGCACTCTGCATGGTCTGGTTGATAAATTCAATAATTTGTAATTCCAGCCAGTGCCCAGCAGGGGGAGGTAGAGTCCGGCACCAGGAGAAAGGTGAAGCGTCTGCTGAGCTTTCAGAGATACTGCCACGCCTCCAGGCTGCTCAGGGGGTTGGTGCCCCACACCCCCGGGTCACTACACCTGCTGGACGACGACTACCTGGGACAAGCTGCGGTAAGAACACTTGCAACCCAACAGATGTGCAGAGGTGAAGGTGCCCTGCGTCTCCAGCTCTCTGTATTGTGAATGTATCAGGTGTGAATCACAGATCGGTTCTGAAAACAGTCTGTCTCTCGTTACAGCACATGCTATCAAAAGTAGGCACATGGAACTTTGACATTTTCCTCTTTGATCGTCTTACAAATGGTAAGATGGCTTTTTGTATTAAAATGAAATAGTTGTTGTTGTCCCTCACCTACCATATTCCTTCACCAATTTAACTTGTTATCGCAAGACGTCAGTGTTGTTTTCTTTTTAATGAGATTTTAAAGTTTTTTCTCTCTTTCACAATACAGTTATTACATATGTTATGCACTGTAAAATGTAATTCTCAGATAGTTGACTTACTGCATTAAAAAATGTTTTTTTCCCTGATTGAATTTGGGTGCTGTAGGTAACAGCCTGGTGACTCTGATGTGCCATCTCTTCAATGTCTACGGCCTCATTCACCACTTCCAGCTGGACATGGTCAAACTGCACAGGTTTCTCGGTAAGCTGCAAGGAAGTGTCAGCGAGTATACCCCTCCACCCTCCGCCCTGCTTTGTTCTCCGGCAAGAAGAGATGTAAAAGTGCATCCTAATATTTTAGGCTCCTGACTTTAGGGATTTACTAGACTCTTCGACAACGTCATACATGTTTAGACACGCTCTGTTATTAGCAGAATTTGTAAATTGAATCCAGTAATTCACGTTCATTGTCTGCAAACTGATAATTTACATTTACATTCACACCAAATACCCTGACTACAGAAAGTATAGCGTAACACAATATATATTTTTAAACATTTCAATGGTTAGGAGTACTGGTGTATTTACACATGCCGTTTTCCCCTGATTGTCACCACTACATAGAAAGCATTTGCTCTGTTTTGGCGGGGCAGCGTGCCCTTGAAAGCTGAGAAGGGTTTAACGTTTCAGGAAAGCCCAGACTGACGTTAACTGGGTCTTTGTTTGCCAATCAGTCATCACAAAAGAAACGCAGGGTTTTATGTTCCCCACAATAAAAACAAATATGGATAAAGTGACTTTAGGGACGTTGTTGTAAGCGAATATTAATCCGGTATCCATAGCATGCGAAATGGTGCTATCAGATACGGCAGAGCAACAATGTTGTTATGGAAACGAAGTGCCCAATCATCTTTTTTTTTTTTTTTTTATCCTTCTGTGCTTTTTCCACACACACGCATTGTATGAAGACAACCTACAGTTACATGATTTTTCTCCACCCATCATCGGACAGCGGAAAGAGAGCTAATACTGTTATATTGGTCAAAATGTAAACTTTAGAATCATCAGTTGATTATAAATGCTTATGTTACATTACCACCTATATAAGTTATCGTGGCTTTAGTTTCTCCCTGAGTCATATGTTTTTTTTTGATCAGTCCTGATCGCTAGCAAACCTGGCAACCACTGCTACTCTCGGCTTTCTTACAGCACTGTGTCAAGTTATTTGTTTACTGGGTTGCTGCAGCTGTTGGGCAACGTGTGCAATTTGAAGAACTGTTAAGAAATCTGAATTCTGCGTTTACATGCCCCAGTGAATCAAAACATTGAGCTAAAATCTTGGTGTGTAAACTGGATTATTACACACAAGACTCTGATAATCAAATGAAGGCCTTTACATCACAGTTTCAGCAGTGTTGCCCAAATGACATTAAGATCAATAAAAAAAAAAAAAGTGAATGTTTAATGGGGTTTAACCTTGTGTCTTGTCTTGCCAGGCATGGTGCAAGAGGACTACCACTCCCAGAATCCCTATCACAATGCTGTTCACGCTGCCGATGTCACTCAAGCCATGTACTGCTACCTGAAGGAGCCCAAGGTAATGAATAATACTGTATTCACACACACACACCCCCTCTGTCTCGCTTTCTCTCTCTCTCTCACACACACACACACACACACACACACACACACACACACACACACACACTATACGGCTTCACTAGGCCTGAGCTTCTCCTTGACATATTCCATTAGCTTCTCCTCCTGAGGGATAATTCCTGCTCACTTAGACACGACAGCACATCCATCCACAGCCTGGAGAAATCCCCGAAGCCCCTGACCAGATTAAATGTCTCTGCATCTTTCCCTTTACACAGTAATTGCTTTTGTGTCCTTTGTTGCTCTGTAAAGCACTTTGGGATGCACCTGTTTTGTTAAAAGCACTTACATAAATAAATTGAATTGAACACAGCACACATGCCGCTGCGTTCTAGATAACAAGCGCACACTCACAATATAAGATTCTCTGATCGATATTCCCTTTTGTCCTTTACTGATGATGAATGAAAATCCATCATTTTGAGTGCACGTTTCAAAATGGATGCAAGTGTTCAACTGTTCCAACTGTTTGAGGTAAAATTATTCAATTTCAGAGATAAATGTATTTATTTTATCTTTTTATTTTGTATTTGGTATTTATAAAATAATCCAGAATGTGTCCTCTACTTTACTTAAACTACAAAAGGAACTTTTGTTTTCCAAAAGGGACAATAAACCACAAAAAATACAGTAGTAAAAGTTAAATAGAAGAGTAAAAACACAGTCAGAACTTTCCTGACGTATTAGGACAGTTGTGAGTGAGGAGGCTAAAGTCCTCATGTGATGATCTCTGTAGAAATTTAAGCTTTTTCTTTTTACCTAGTACTGTATATCCCCCAAGCATTAAAAGGGCTTGAGTCCTACACTGTTCACCAATATGGATGCAAACACCCTCAAACACCCTTAAAGCATGAAAGTCAGCACAAGTGTTGGAGAAAACCCTAGAAGGACAGCTTAGCAATCAAAATTTAGTTTGAAACGAGTGCAAAAGTCCTTCCTACCTAAGGATCAATTCTCGTGTGTTGTAGCTGGCAGAGCAGCTGAGCCCTCTCGATGTGTTCCTGGGTCTGATGGCAGCAGCAGCCCATGATGTGGACCATCCCGGGGTCAACCAGCCCTTCCTCATCAAGACCAGACACCACCTGGCATCCCTCTACCAGGTACACACGGGTGTGCTGACGTATTGGCGTGCGGGTTAACATGTGCGGCATGTTTAGCGTCCATTCTGTAAACTTAGTCTGTTTGAAACACATTTTGAATCTTATCCGTCCTGTACAGAACACGTCTGTGCTGGAGAGCCACCACTGGAGATCCACTGTGGGCATGCTGCGAGAGTCAGGGCTGCTGTCCCACCTGCCTGCTGACATGTCGTAAGAACACACACACACACACACACACACACACCAGAGCCTGACAGACACTGGATTTTTAAGTCTGATATCAATATTTTAGATATTTTTTTTACAGAAACACACAACATAAACAAATATTTTAATCCTTACTTATTTGTAAGGATTCCTTACACTTTGGTCACTGAAGAATTGTGACCAAGATGCGTATGGAGTAGGACATTTTAACCAGTTGTACTGTCAGTGCTCTGTGGTAGACACAAACTATGTAATGACGGCACTCTTATGGACTTACCTTATCTTTGGTATTTACAGACACATGCACACATAACCACGCACATCAGCATGTTTAATCATGGTTCATTTGGTATCATAATCTCCTTTCATCTACCAGCCTCCACAGGAAGGTCAGAGGTCAGGGTCAGTTATAGAACGCCAACACAGGAGCTCTCCATTTAGCACAGAGCTGTAAAAAGGAGTAGAAACTGTTTACAGAGTACAGCCTATGATATACAGTATATTCCTAAACATGTAGTTGTTGCTGGGGTGCAGGTAGATTTAAAAGCATTAGTGGTTTTGTTGTTTTGGCTCAGTGGTGCCCCCTTCTACTCTGCAGGCTGGACATGGAGCAGCAGCTGGGCTCTCTTATCCTGGCCACAGACATCAGCAGGCAGAATGAGTTCCTGTTGACCTTCAGAGAACATCTGGACAACCAGGACCTGGACCTTCAACTCGCTTCACACAGGCACTTTATACTGCAGGTATACTGCGCACCCACCTGACAGTACAGCACATCCATGCATTTTTCCTAACTATAATGTGTACTTCATCCAATAACTTGCATTTCAACAGTGAAGCTAGTGTAGCTGCACAGTATGTGTGTGTGTGTGTGTGTGTGTGTGTGTGTGTGTGTGTGAATCTCTCTCTCTTTGCCTTCAGATTGCTCTGAAGTGTGCAGACATCTGTAATCCGTGTCGGGTTTGGGAGCTGAGCAGACAGTGGAGCGAGAGGGTGTGTGAGGAATTTTACCGGCAGGGTGAGTATTAAGATAAACAATACAAAGAGGAAAAGTACTTTGTGTCTTATGAAAGAATGCACTTTTAAGCTGTAGTTGTTTTCAGTAGAAATACCATTAACATGCTGTTACTACAGCGGAAATGATTTAGTCTCAATTTCATGTCTGGATTTATTTTTAGAGCAAATGTCACTTAAAAGTAAGACCACATTTCCCACAAACCCCCTTTGCTTCATATTAAAAGATGATAGAAGGAAACTTTGAATGCTTATGCTGCGTTCACGTCATACGGGATGGATGGTAGAGATGGGAAAGATTCCCACATCAACGAAATCGGACAACTCGTATGATTGCAGAGTTGGCTGTGTGAGGGTTAAAAATACTATCAACTGTCAAGCACTATGTCTATTAAATGTGGGGTTAATTTCCTTGAAAAACAGTCGTCAGGCATCCATGTTTGGTTGGTTTTCAGAGACGTTTGTATTATTAAGGAAGTCAGACAGAGTTTCCAAGTAATTAAGACTTGTATGTATTTACAAGTTGGAAACTGATAATTACGATGATTGCATTTGTTCTGTAATAACAGTTCGTCCTCATCCTGTTTACAGTAATTGTGTTGATACATGAAAATGAGTACAGCTATTATTGATGTTTGAACAGCTTAAAAACTTCTCATGTTCCCTAATTCATTTAAGTGTTAAGAGATTACCCTAAAGATTTTATGATGGTCGGCATCAGCATCATATTTTGGTATTGCTTCTCTTTTTTTCATGTGGATTTCATGTTTTCTGAATTTTGGCTTTTAACCTGACAGGTGACCTGGAGAGAAAGTTTGACTTGGAGATTAGTCCTCTGTGTAACCAGCAGGCTGACTCTGTCCCAGCCATTCAGATAGGTGAGTACTGGAGTGCGCACATGCATACACCCAGAACTGTACACAGTGTCATCATGTGTCCCTAACCAAAGATGTTCCTCAGCTTATTGGGAGATGCCTTTTGTTGTGTTTTTTCTCAGGGTTCATCTCCTACATTGTGGAGCCTCTATTTGAAGAGTGGCACCGCTTCACCGAGCCCAGCCCGCTCAGCCAGACCATGATGGGTCACCTGCACAAGAACAAGGCCCGCTGGAGCTGCCTCCGATACGCACACACACCTTCAGACACACAAACGCACGCCCACGCCGAAGAGCCCGAGCCTGAAGGAGGAGGAGGAGGAGGAGGAGGAGAGGGGGAAGACATCCCTTAATTTCTCTCTTGTTTCTTGAGGCGTTTCATCTCCCTTTGTGAATGGAGGAGAGGAGTGTTTATCCACCTCCTTGTTGGCCCTCCAGCATATTTTCTCCCACTGCTGGTTGTTCGCAGGCTCTGAAAGTGGGAGCACTGGATGGGAGTCTGGTTGGGATTCATGAGAAATGGCTCCCCCTGCTGGAGCGGGGGACTGTAGCCCTGCAGAATTTAAAAAAAAAAAAAAAGAAGAAGAAGACGAAGACAGATTTATGGTTGGGCAGATGGATGGTTAATCTTAGTAAATATATGCCAATTTGACAAAGTTATGCCTTTCTCTTTAACCCTGTGATATCTGCTTCAAAGTATCTGAAAAGGTTGTGGCTGATGGCAGAGAAGGGATCAATGAAGACTAATATTGTTTGCACAACGCTGCTAGAACAATAAAGAAATTAAAAAGCCAAAATTATATACAAGTCAGCTGGACTGAGCTGGAAAAGATGACATAAAATATATTATTAAAGAAAAAGAGGAATATATCCACTATATTATGCTTTTTAAACTTTTAGACAATACATACCGCATTAAGCTCTTTTCACTTTTTCTCGTTTTGTACAGCTTGCACTTCTACTGGATGCTCTTTCATACAAGTGTCTCACTTGTCTGCTTTTCACTGAAGTGTGTTTTTAACTCAAGCACTAAGTTGGTTATGTCAAGGTACTGTAAACTACAATGTATTCCGTTGTAATTGTGTAAGCTGTAAGACTGACTGAACTGACCGATACAACTAATGACTGACGCAGAGTGGCTTCGGCTGGATGTTTTTGGGCTCGAGCTGACTCACCGATGCGGAGGACACAAACGAGAGCCGAGTGTTTGTGTTCGTGTAATGTTATAAACAGTATAATCTGTACATACTGTGATGTACGACCTCAGCACTTCACATGCCAAAATCTCAGCAATGTATTAACCTTTTTACTGGGTGTGGATATTGGGAAATATAACTCTTACACTGGTGTTACCTTTGTAACAACTTAATGGGTGCATTTATTTATTGGATAACATCACTTTACAAGCTCATATACAACAAAGCCTTAACAGCAACTTGGTCTGTCTGTCAAACACATTTTGTAATGGTGTTTTACCATTTTCTGGACAAGCTTTCTTACACTTGCAGTTTCTGCCTGTTTTTCTTCAGCCATACCAGCATACTGAAACACACACACACACACACACACACACACACACACACACACACACACAGTACTGTAGCAGCTTGTTTCCTGTTTGATCTTTCACCCAGTATCAGGGTCAGATTGGGTCTTACACCCATTCAGCATCGCCAAGGTGCCAATGTACTGTTCTGACACATCGACTGACTGCTCTTTTACCTCTCTAAGGCGTTTATATGACTTTCTTTTTGCACTTGCTGCAGGCACTGTGTGCACTGTACCTTATGTCATGAACAGGCTTGGGCCAATTAGTATTTGCAAATACCTCTAATTCAAATATCTAATTCATTACATCCTGCAGTGAGTATCAAGACAATTAAAATGTCTGTTACAGAAAAGTATGTAACATCATTCATTAATAAAATGTCTATAATCTCAATCTCAAACCTAAAACAAAGCATATAAAGTATTTGTAAATACTAGTGGGTCCAAGTGTAAGATTTACTGATATAAAACAGTATTTTTTTTTTTACCACTCTGTTCTAAATATGTATAGTTAAGGTTGTCACATTTAAGATTCACGTCTGGCACGGTCGAGGCTGTGCACACGGTGCTAACAGAGGCCCAGGCCCCCACGTCTTCCCTGAGCTAAAGAGGAATAACCTGAGCTTTATGATTCTAACAACCCAGCCAACACACAGTATATTCTACATGCAATGTATTGTATAAGGTTATCGTCACAACTAAAATATTGACAAGTCATGTTCATAAAATCTGTATAAAAAATATATATATATTGATGAATTTTTTAAAAAGTAACTGTGATATAAACCTTTTCTATGAGGTGCAGTGCAATAAAGATAAGTCGCTGGCCAAGTTGTAAGAAAGTGGCCATATTCATATCTATGTATAGCTCTTGGTAATTAAACTAGCAAAGTAGTCATACATCTTCACTATAGCACACCATTAGCTTTGCTGATACTCCCACTATATGTAAACCACACTATTAAGTGCACACCGTTTATTCTTTGTAAGTCACACGTTACTGCCGTAGTGTAGACCGAGTCGAGACAGGAGACCTCAGGCTGCCTTGTATTTCAATACCTCTCTGAGTCAGCACTGATACAGGGTCACTGAGCCATACTGGTTTCACTAACAAGTACTAATTTGTACTTTCTGTGTCTAATAAACGATTTTCTCATAAAATCAGTGAATTTACTGTGATGTTCAAAAGAGATTCATTTAGGCCCAGCTGGTATTATATATACAGTACAGCAAGTTTCCATCATAAGATCGGACACAACAAAATACCAACATGTCTGTAAACTATGACAGGGATAGTGGCACGTTTTCCCTTTCTGAACCCTTAAAGGGTTCAAAAGTAACCACTGTGTTCAATTAACTAAGCCTGTGGTGCAGCTCCACCCCAGATTTAATGGTGTTGTCCAATAGTATCATTCCCACCTTCACATATAGTGCAGACAGTCGCCTGATGGTTTGAAAAGTTGTCATCCCAGTGCCCAATACTCAGTAGTAAGTAGAAAGTATCCTTTACTTGTTTGACCGTGTGAAAAACTGAACATGCCACTGTGGAGAAAACAAATCTTGCCACAAGGTCCATTTTGTAGTGACTGGAGCTTTCGATCATATCACTCTTCATGATCCCAGTCATCGTGGGGATATATTCAAATTTCCATTTTCTCTGAATACCTGAAGCACTTCTTGTCCTTAAAAGCTGAAGTTCAAAGTTTAATCTTGACCAGCAGTTGAGAAATATATGTCACCATATGGTCCATTTAGTAGCTGTTTTTGGAGCTTTCAAATATTGGTAGCTACCATAAGGACTAATGTCTTTGGAGAAAAAGTAATCTGCTTAGTAATAGTAGTAGTAATCATAGATTTTTGGATGAAACCCTTCAAATGAAGCCTATGATACCCATAATTAATACTTGTACTGGTATTAGTAACCCTAACTAACAGGTCACTGGAGACTATGGTCTATCAAGTGATTCAAACAAGACTTGCACTTGTCCAATCTGAATTTCTGTATTTTGGTGTTTGGATGCGTCATCTGACTTCTTGACTGTATATTTTTGTTCTGGCAGCCAACCTCTGAGCACTGTGAACAATTAAATAAATGTTTTTCAATCAACATCCAATGCATTAGATATTCTGTGTGTATTTGTGTGTTAGAATTGACTGAATTTAGACACATGCAGAGGAGCAACAGCTAAATTCTCAAAGAAAATGTTTGACCACTAGAGGGCAATAAAATCATTCCGGTGGCTCTGTTTATGGGAGGAGAGCTACAGGAGACAACACTATCACTCCTTATGGTAGGGGGCACATTATGGCTGCCTCTCCCTGCTGCTTTGTTTACAGTATAAATACAATAGTCAACCTGTAAATCAACATGATGATTTCTTTGATGCAAGCATAGCTGGGGGCTATGAGCTCATATGTAAACAAAAAAACCTAAAGAAAGAAGAAAAACAGGCTAAAATCAAACAGCGTAAAGTTAGCGCTGAGTTGTAGTTTGCAGAACAAACAATAGAAAACATGAAGCTGAATGAGTCACACTGTTGAATCATGAAAAGGTATACTGAGTTATTGCGGGGTTGTTAGCCAGAAGGCCCATGAAGCAGAATTTGATAAAGATTAAAAGAAGACCAAACGGGAGGGAAATGTAAAGTGAAAAAAGCCAGACAAGGGGAAATCAATGATAACAGGATTCATGAGGATTTAGTATTCAAAGAGTAGAATAAAGAAATGTCAAACTAGTGTAAATACAGGGTAGAAAAAAAGGGAAAGCACATAGGACAAGAGATACTGATAGTGTAGTGAACAGAGAAGTGGTACAGACAGAGCCTGTGTTTCCCACATTTGCATATCTCTGATTTGCAATGCAAAGGCTTGTAGATTGTGACAGACGCAGAGTCCACTTGTGATTGGTCACCTATTAAATCACATTACACTGTACTGGTTGACTTTTCTAAACTTTATCTTGTGGGGAGTTAGAAACAGGAGAGGCCTGTTTCGATTGCTGCAACACAACTTTTTCCAGTGTTCTGGGACTTTTTTCGGGGTAGATGAGAGAACACAACACTCCAAACAAGATATAAGTTGTGTTTTTGAAGACCTAAATCTGTTCATCAGAGCATGACATCTGACATCCATTCATGCTGATAATTCTGTCTTACCGCCTTTCTGTCTCTCACTCAAACACACACACACACACACACACACAATTCACCTCAGTCAGTCAGCATGTGTCACTGTAAATATTGACACTGCAAACAGAGCCCCCTCTTTTTCCCCTTGAATGACAGTCATCCAACCACTCCCTCTGTAAAAACATGCACCCCATCAGCCCGTCGCGCTGATAACCATCTACTTCCAAAATGCAAACTTGAAAAAGGCACTTTTTTGGGGGGCATTTTTAACCAATAGCTGTGTATGTAAATATGAACGCTGCATGACACGGAATACACCTTTAAATGTTTTACCTAAGTAAAAACAAAAAAGCAGAGGTAATCACGTCTGAGCTGAAAATGTCAAGTCAACTCTGACACCTCCTTGGCCTCGCTGCTGTGAGATGAAGAGTCAGGGATGTGTGTGTAGAAAGTGAAAAATGAAACTTGTGGTGCTATACTGTGTCTGTCTCACTATGTCTGTCTGGCCCCTGTGCTTTACACTGAAAGGGTTAATCTCCTGTTGTTGGTCTTACCTTTCTTTCTTTCTTTCTTTCTTTCTTTGAATAACAAGGTTTTAGGTCAGTTTAATCCAATCCATTGCCAATAGCACTGCAAGAACTAGTACTTTTCTGAAGCGTGTGTCTCTGTTATTCTGTCCACCCCCTGTACTTTAGCAGAAAGAAGAAGTATAGCGTGAGATACAATTATGAGATGGATATCTCACTCTCTCTGTACCCCACTGTCACTTACAGTACATACTGAACATTATATGTCACCATATAGACCAGATCAGCAATTCTTTTTCCAATTTCTGAAAATGAGGAACTACTGTAGCCCACCTCAGCGCAGGTGTGGGAGCGGGGCACCCCTGCCCTTTTTGCTCTAAGAGCCGAAGTACCTTTTCTTTTTTTTTTTTAAAACTAAACAAAAAAAAACAACTTTTATTTAGCCAGGAGACATCTGTGCAGCAATGGGACACTTCCATGCTTCACACCAAAGAGGCACTGGAGATACCAGAGTGCCCCTTTGGTTTGCTGTGTTGTGGCCGCACAGTAAAAAAGAACACTGAACATAAGTGTAGCCTTAATCCTGTGCACAGTAGTGTCATTAAAAACTAGTGTGCCGGTAAATATAAGATTTTTATCTTTAAATTTGTGTGTTAATAAAGTGCATTACGCTGTTATCACTAGTGACACATTTCGTACTCATGCTTTCTGTATCACAAAGTGCTTCCTTACTGACAAGAAAGAACAATTAATCTCATGATATTATTTTTACTACTGTTTCAAATAATCTTAGATCTCTTCTCTCATTTAAGTCTTGTAACTACACAATCCAATAACTGCTTAACCTTGAATATTCCATATCTACAGTGTGCACTAATCTTGGCAGGACTAGTTCCAGGTACTCTGTATGCAGCCTTGAACTGCAAGCTGCAAAATTATATAATTCCCCTTGAAGATTTTAAAGCTTATTAACTAATTAGATAGTTGTTTTTATTAATTCTACTTGCCATTTGATTTGTCTGGCTTTATACAGTACTTGTTGTTATTGTATGCTGGTTGTGCAGTTGTTCGACTATGAATTTTTCTTGTTTTCAGGTCAAGATGAGACTACCTGATTAAATAAAGTTACTAAATACATTGAGCATTAAGCATGTGTTAAATACAAAGAAATGTGTATACAATTATTTACTTACTTAATTACTTTTAAGCTACTTAAAGGAAAATTTAAGATGACTATTGGGAAACATGTAGGTTTGAGTGGTTAACAAAGAAATCAGTGGTGAGTAAAAGAATATAAACGTAACCTCTGACCTCCAGGCACTGATCATCAAAGGGTAACCACAATCAAAACTTACATTTTCATTAATGATTTTGGTCAAATCTTAAATAATTTGTACATTTTTTGATGATGAAAGATATGCATTCAGATCTATACACTGATGTCAGACTAAAATCCGTTGTAAAAAGGTTTTTGGCGGGTTTACACTCCACTACATCCCTGCATTTGAGTGTCTCTGTGCAGCAGGTGGTTTCCAAGCAGCACTGTGTGTTGTGGAATGACTAAAGCGTACACTTAGGGGAAATAAAGGGTTAATTTGTCATGCAGTATTGAGATCTCTAACATGCAACACCCACACGTCCACAAACACTCTGCAAACAAATATGTACATGATCAATACCCAGGAGCAAACCTGTTTGCACCTCTGTGTGTGCGTAAAGATCTCTTATCTTACTTTCTTTCTTACTCTTGTCCTTCTGATTAACTCTGACTAAATGATACACAGCCCCCAGGTAGCACACCTGCCACATTTCACCTGCTCCATTTCTGTGTGTGTGTGTGTGTGTGTGTGAGTGAGCGAACGATGGACAGCGAGTACTGTACATCTGAGCACAGTCATTTGTGTCCATATTTTCACTGTATGGTGATTTTGTGTTTTTAATGCATGCGTATGCATAGATTTGTTGGCTGCTCTCGGCAATTTGCATACTGCACATATGTGTAAGAATGTGTGGGCAGATGAGAGAGCTTTTAGCATATGAAAAGTACATGATGTACATTGGGTTTTTCAGTGTTTTCTGACCATTTGGCACAAGTCTCAGCAACAGATTATTGTGCACTGAGGGCCTGGTTAGACATTCATGTCCAAAGAGAAGGAGCAGCGACCTGCAGTGATGTGCTCATTATTACACACAGTGAGAGTGTTTTTGAAATTTGTCACCAAAATATGTAAGTGGGTTGTGTTTGGTTTCCTGTCTATTCCTGATGTTTATTTTGTTCGAATCTATACTCTGGTAGTGACCTTTGGCCTTTACAATACAACCCACAAATTTGTAGCAGTGGTAGACCAAAACAAATCTTGATTTGAATTAGCATGAGAACATTGCATGTACTAAAAGAATAAATAGTTAAAGGAGCACTCCAGTGATTTATTATTGCACTTTCATTAGTTGAGGTACTCAAAGGAGAAAAAAAGAGCAGTCAAAATTAAAGACTTTTAGTCCCTAGTGTGGGTCAAGTTCCAAAAATGCTGGATCCTACAATTCCCATGATGCAATTGAATAGTGAATTCTATTATGATGAATTCTATTATGATGACATCATCAGGGTTATTTATAAGTTATTTTTTCAAACTATGGAAAGCTCCCTCCAGAGCCACAAAAGGGATTATTTAACTATATTGGTACTATAATTGGTGTAGTGCTCTTTTAAAAGTATAAAACTGATTGTGAGCTACATGAGTGACTATCTGTGTTTGAGATATTCCCTCTCATTCTTGTTGTTCAAGGTACTTTGAAGAAAAAGCTAAAACACTCAAGAAGGTATTATTTTTATCTGGTGTTATTAATACTTAAGCATTGCTGGTGGCCCCCAAAGTCATTGTAACAGGGGCCTTTTAGTTGTTTTATTGCACATGTTCACTGTATACATGAAGCCAAATCTCTACGGGTTTGTGCAATTCCTCTTCAGGCCCACCAAGGAAATACAAGCAGCTTCCTGTTAGTCACGTCTCCTCTTGTTATTACAAGTACAGTCCAACCTGCTCGGCCTGTTCCTCCGGCTCTGCATCATTAATCAAATCATGTTGTTATCAAAGTCACAATTGTATGGGCTCAGTAATTTTGTTGCTGCTGTAAACAAGGCATTTAGTTTTGGATAAATCCATGCGTGCCACTGTTTATTTTGTCTAGATTTTAGGGATCTGTGCGTGATCTGTTTGTGGTTTGCAAGGCCAAATTTTATGGTAGGGTTGTGTTTAAAACCCCTGGAGGATCTTTGTTTTTTGCAATTTACACTATAGAGTCACATTTCTTGCTTTTGCAGAGAGTTGTGTTCATGTTTGCATCATGGAAAATAAATGGTTGAAATGTGGTGGTAGTAACTAACTAACTAACTTGACCAAAACAACCAAATCAACTGTATGAAAAAAATATTATCCACTTTTAACATCCACTTTAAAACACACAAACTTAAAATGAGGATCATGATGGTCACGCTGGAGGTAAACTGAGTGTGAAATCAAAGCCTTTGCAGTGCAGCAAGGTCTTGACCCTTCAAGCACCAATTAGAAAACAAAGACAGCATTTCCATCTCTATCAACAATGTACCCGCAAGCAAAACAAATGACGGCACTTTTATTATGGGAATCTGCCCAGAGGCTGACTTGGGTGAGGTTTATTGAGAATATCAATACAGTGTTTTTGCTCTGAAATAATTTTGCACAACACAGGTGTGTGCATGAGAAAGCTTACTGTGTAAGGTTCTTGTGTCTTTTGTAGCTGTGCTGCACACGCGTGTGCAGGTGCAATGCATCTTTAAGTGTAAATTAATTTAACCAATCCAAGATGTCTGTAAGATGAAGCAATTATAAGCATGTCCAATAATTTCAAACTGTGCATGATATCCCACCTGACCTTTTTCTTGGAAGTGATTTGGGAGTCTCCCAGAAGAGGGGAATTCTGGGGAGAGTTTGCTCTCTCTCCAAAAGTTACACTCCTACTTTCCCATGCATCTCATTTGACTGGCAAATATCTATGCAAATCTGCTTTGCCCGTGAGTTGGACGCAGGGAGAAGTGGGGTGGGTCAGTCCAGGTGTGTGTGTGTGTGTGTGTGTGTGTGTGTGTGAGCATGGAGAGAAAGAGGGATGTTTGCTTGCATGCTCCATCTTGCCCCCTCAGATCCATCATTGTCCCAGGGCCAACAAGAGTTCTTTTGTCATGAAAATGTACCCGGGCAATACATAATATTATGCATACAAGATTGGATAAGAGAAGGGGATAACGTGAGCCTGTGTGTGAGAGTGTGTGTGTTTATTGAGTTGTCCGTGTTGCATCACAAAAGAACGAGTAACACATGTACCTTCCTCTTTCTAGTTGCAAAACAACTCTCTTCTCGTTCTCTCTCCTCCTGCATGTGTGTGTGTGCATCTTTCTTCATTCATGCAGCCTCTAGTAGTAAGCAGTGCTAGTAGTGAAAACTGTGAGGAAGTTGTCACAAAGAGGGGAAGTGTGTAGTAAAAATATGTCAAGATATGTCAAGTATTGTTCACCTCATTGAAAGGGAATTTCCTCTTTTTCTTGTGTGCATGTGCCATAGGGGCGTGTGTATGCGTGTGTGTGCATATTGTAGAAAGAGGGATACACCCAGTGCTCTATTACTGATGTGACATACATATAAAATGACTGGATATTGCTTTTGTTGTTCCTTCTGTATCAAACTTCCTCCAATTAAGTTCTCCATGAGGTGATTATACCATAAAATAGAGACTGTTTCCCCTTTTTTGACCACACTGCTTCCTAGTAAAACTTTAATTTAATTTTACTTTTTACTTCCCAATGACACATAAACTCCCAAACTCTTAATCTGACCTTTGCTGACCTTCGGCACTAGTGAAGAGAAAACAATGTGCTGCAGTATGCGTCACGTGTGTGAAAGAAAGCAAGTATGCATGTTGCTTTATGAGAAATTGTTCAAAATGTGTGAAATTAAAGCGGAAACAGATGCGAGTTAGATGTGTAATTGGAGTCACCATTGTGTCGCTTGCATCACCATGTGTGTTAGTCTTTAACGCGCATGTATGCACGTGTGTGTGTGTGTCTGAGTGACCCAGGAAGCTTTGCCGTGTCTCTCTCATACTCTCCCCCCAGCTGATATCACTCACTTCCTGCTGTCTGCTGTCCACTCTCTCTCTGCGTCGGCTCATTCCGACTCAAGTCCAAGTCCTGGTGTTTTCCTCTCCACATGACGAAGCGTAAGGACATCGGCTGTGTCATCTCAGTGTAAGTCTGTGACTGTCCTTCGTTTGCTTTGTTCATTCTTGACCTCCTCGTCCTCACTTTCGGCCTCTCTTCTTGTCTTGCTCTCTTGTTTTAAGTGTTTGGACGCATGGCCTCTCAGCTTGCTTGCCTGTCTACCCATCTCTGTGTTTTCCTCTCTGATTGGCTGTCTGTGTCCATGTTATGATGGCATTTTGACGCAAAGCAAAAACTTGTTTGTAGTGACATGATTCTGAAAGGGATGTGAGACTGGTCTGCTTCTCAAAGATATACTCTTTTAGTGAGAAATATGGAGTCTGGGATAATGTGACCCTGGTCTGGCTCACAGTTTGTGAGGTTGACGCCAGTTATATTAAAATACACACACAAGTACAGATATCACATTTCAAAATGAAAATTGTGTATAGAGTTTTCACACACGAGGGTTCTTCCTTGTTTTCAAGCTAATCATGTTTCCCTTTTCTCTTTCTGGGAAATGGGGAGAGGAGAAGAGGAATGAGGAAGTTCACAGGAGAGACTGTATCTCCTTTATTTGCATTTTTTTTTTTTGCTGTGTAAATATCACCTTGATGTTGATGTAACAGAAAAAGTCATTAGGTCACCAAACACTTGAGGATCCTTCCTCTGGGGATGGCAAAGTCAGTATGTTGGATGTGTCAAACAGTGTCTGAACCCCCCTGCCCTTCACTTTGCATATGCACAACACAGTGCAACACCATGAATACCTTTGAGGAGAGACTGTACTTAAGTGTGTGCTGTTACCCCATCCCGCCTCTATGACAGCAGGCTTTTTGCCCCACCTGAGAGTGGCTCAGAGACCCACTTTTATCTTCAGACGTGTTTGTATGACATATTGTACAAACTAGTATGTTTCAAGCATACTCTGGCCTTTAATATCCCCAGCAAGTTTACTGGAAATCCAGTCTTTTCAGATACCTTGTCATGTGTTGGTCAAGAGGAAAGTTCGACCTGGTGGTGGCGCTAGACAAATGGTCAGATTGTCACCAAAATCCTTACTATTAGCCTTCTGGGCACCTTTAACACCCATATCTGAATTAATGGCAGGTGTTTGCTTTTCACAAAAAGTAGTCTCTCATCTTCCATCATGAAGGCGTGTTACTTATTGTGAGGTAAATCGGTATGTTATCAACTTTCTTCTATTTCAGCCATTACTCCCCACATGATGAAGGATATGGCAACACATATTTCATTTTTCTATTCTACATATTCTACAGCTGGAAACCATACTTTTCTTCTTCACTGTTGTTTTCCCTCCCTGAAGATGACACCATTTACTGAAAACCATGTGACTTCAGGAGAAGTCCTTTACTTAACTTGAATGGTGAGTTTGATAAGTAGACTTGGCAGCAGATGTACAGCAGAGACAAATGTATTGGATCTTTTTTTTCTTTAATTATGAATTAATCATCAGTTAAAAATAAATTCAACATGCCTTTAAAGGCTTTAGTTTTATTTCTTTGCTTTTTGTTAGAATTTAAAAGAACAGAATAAAGGTCATTGTAAGATGCCTCTATATTCATCAAAAAAGGCGTTATAGTAAACACACCGCACTCTCAGGCAGTATGAACTGTACTTTATTAAAGGAAATCAGGTAGTTTGAATGTTTAAATGTAAATGTGTTCCTTGCATGGAAATGTAGGAGTGAAATTCTGCTGTGTGAAGGGAAATGAAAGAAAAAAGGACTGATGACTAAAGGAAGGATAATTAAAAACAGAGTGATGTAAGAAAGGAGCAGGAAATAAACAGTGAAACAGAGCACAGGTGCTGTGTACGACTAAAACCCCAGGATCCGGCTGAGCGAGAAAAGGCGAGAGTTTCCTAACACCGCTGCGAGTCCTGACACGATGCTGATCGTGACACCGAGTCCGGGATGGGATCGCGGAACAGGGAGTGAGACCAGACCCAGAAAAACGGGATTCCACTCTCACTCCCATGCTCACGGAGCAACATACCTCTCCAAGAGTTTCCCACGAGAAAATCCTCCGGCGAAATAAAAAAATAAAAAAAGTCAGCAAAGGCAGGAGAGACAGGGAGATAGATATATAGATATATGGAGGAGCATGGGAAAACTGGGGGTTTCGGTGTCTTACACGTGGGTGGGGTGAGGGTCTGGCAGCAGACAGACACTCAGAGGGATTATGTGTGAGCTTCATGAGAAAAACCACTAGATAGGTATCAGCTTGCCATCTCTGGACCACAAGGTTTTCATAACTGTTCAGTAAGTTGTGTTCAGCTTGGAGGCAGGCGCTTAATGCCCAGTGAGAAGCTACGACAACACCTGAGTCAGTGTAATTGATTAAATGCACCTTTGTAGCTGTTTACCCATGTGGACAAACACATACTGTAGACTACAGACACATTTGTACAAAATGCCAGGGTGTGGTTCATGTTGTGCTTTCCTCCTCCTCCTGCCATTAGCATCTCATGTGACCCACTAATGTACCTGGAATTGCCGGTGATGTGACTTTTTTTTCTTTTCTCTGCCCTCTTCTTCCTTTCTTCCTCCCAACGCCTCCATCCATCTCTCGCTGTCTTTGTTTGGGAGGATAAAGTCATAGCTGTCAAACCTGTTCTTTGTCTTCATTTATCAGCTGGATGTTCGAGGGATTTCTTTCCTTCACCACCTCTTCCTGCTCTTTTAAGGAACACACAGGGGAATTATTATGAGCTAAGTGAGGACCTAAGTAGTTTATTAGACCGTTAATCCCTGTATATACTGTGCATGCCACATAATCTATGTACATAGACACTGCAGGGGGTGAGTTTAAGATGGTGTTGACAAGCACCTGTTGATGCCCTCAAACAAGGTCACTAACTGTGTCTGACCTTTGACCTCCCTGTGGAGGGACCAACTGAAATTTTGTTGTTACAACTTTACATAAAAGGGCAACAAAAACATTATTCACGCTTATATTTTTAACTTTTTGCTGCATTTGTGTCTCTTACTTTAAGTAATTTCCATAATGTGCAATCAGATTCACAAGATGTATTCTATGAAAAAAGTATTAAAGTATAACATTGCTGCAGTGGTACTTACCACTTATTTATTATTGAAACATTATTACTGATCCATTAATGTAAAAGCAGCATTTTAAAATTGTCAAGATGGAGTCTTTAAACTACTTAATTTACTTTTATGTACTTTTATCTGTAACAATGCATCTTATTTTAGAAGTTGTTCTTATATTTTGGATTAAACTTTTAATCTGACAAAGTAACTAGTAACTATAGTTGTCAAATAAATGTAAAACTTACAAAACAATATTCCCCTTGAAATCTAGTGGAGTAGGAGTAAAAAGTATCATAAAATGGAAATACTCAAGTAAAGTACAAATACCTCAAAATTGTAAATTAGTGGAGGGGCCCAACATAGGGGTCGGGCCCCTCCACAGGGTCACAAAGTAAAAAGTTCTGCTACACAAATTTGTGTTCATTTTTGAGGCTCTTTTTCTCAATTTTGCTTTTTTTGGGAAATATTGGATAATATTATAATCTTTGTGCCTCAAATAATTATTTTAATTAAACCATCTGATGGGAAATTTTTCTTCGGTGGAACTGCAAACAACTCGTAGACATATGAAAGAAGGGGCCCATATGGGTCACAAGCAGGGCTGTTTCTGAACATTTTGGGGCCCTATGCCCTATGCCCTATGTAGTTACTGTCATGATTATTGTGTAATCAAAACCCTTAAGACTACTCACATTTTATTTACTTACTAGTGAAAAGGTGTCTCTGAGCCAAGAAGAAATTTTCCATCATAGCGCTGACTCACTCTTTGCATCTTATTTGCATAGTTTTGCATTCTACTGTGTTGCATGCCAAGTTATCCATTCAGCTGTATATTTGTAAAATATTGTGCTTTTTTTTCTTGCGTGTGCCTGTAGGTCTACATTATGATAAAGTAAATCCCAAACTAAGATTTTTATCTGGTGGTAGCTTCTCCTCCCTCGGACTGATAGGGTGACAGACAAGTCATGGTAAAGTCCCCACCATGGGTACATTGTGGACCTGAGGCTTACAGTAAAGGATCTGTTTTTTTTTGCTTCTTCATCTCATGTGCAAACACAAGCAAAATAAGCTTTTAGGCGTTTGCACAGCTACAGTACATCCTGTTCCAGAGAACCCCCCCACACACACACACACATCCACCCGTATCACAGCATGTACAGTAAGTTCCCCATAATGGCAGGGACTAAACCATACCAGTGTTTCTCTTTAGCAATTGGCGCCAGATAAATATTGTTTCAGGCTCCAGCTCATGCCAAGGCCTTCCTAACTTTACCTTTGTGTT